>JASPKP010004508.1:0-17524 GCA_030674155.1 Stramonita haemastoma | reverse complement strand
AACCAGGGGGAGAGCAGAGAAGAATAAAAGGGAGGGGAAAGACGGAGGAGAAAAGGGGGGGGAGAGGGGTAGGAGAGAGGGAATAGAGGAGTGGGGGAAGGGGTGAGGAGGGGGGAAAATTTTTTTGGGCCCCCTTTTTGTTTAGAAAGGGATGAGGAAGGGCAGAACTTTGAAAAGGGGGGGCGAAAGGCCAGGAAGAGAACGGGGGAAGAAAAAACAGAAAGAAGGGGGAAGGGGGGACATTGTTTTTTTTTTTTAAGAAGAGTATTGGGAAAGGAAGGGGCCAAGGTTTGGGGGGAAAAAAGGGGGAGAGGGAGGGGGGAGAGTGAGGGGGGGGAGAGGGGGGAAGCGGAGGGGGAAGGGGCGGGAAGTTAGGGGGAGGGGAAAGGGAAAGGGGGGCAGGGGGCCCCCCCCTAATAAAATAGAGGGGGCTGAGAGGGGTTTTTGGGGTTTTTCCGGGGGGTCCTTTTTTTTCTTTTGGTATGGTACAAATCGGCTTGGGGTGTTTTTGGTTCCCCCTCGGGATTTTTTTTTTCAGTTTGTTCCCCCCACCGCTCCCCCACCTTTTTGGTTCACACCCCCCCCCCTCCCCCTCCAACCTCCAATTCTCCCCCCTTCTTTTCTTTTCTACAATTTAGGCAAAAACTGTCCCATCGTCTTACGGGAAAGCCGGTTTTTACTCCTTTAAATCTTTTTGGGATTTTGGTAAATTTTAATTTTCCCGTCTTTGGTTTTGTGGGGGGGTTTCGTGCCGGTTTAATTTAGGGGTTTTTTTTGGGGGGTTTTTTTCAAAACCCCCCGGGGAGTTTTTAATTTTACCCCCCCTTTTGGGTGGGAAGTGTCCCGGGTTGCACTGTGTTTTTGGGATTTTTTGGTTTGTTTTTGGTGTGCCCCTTTTTGGGTTTTGTTGTTTTTGGTTGGGGGTTTTTTTTTTGGGGGAAGGTTGGGGTTTGTCGTGGGGGATTGTTTTTTGGTGTTGATTTTTTTGGGGCCCTTTTTGGGGGGCGGGGTTTTTGGGTGGGTGTTTTTGGGGTGTGTGTGCTTTGGGGGGTTTGTTGTGTGTGGTGGGTGGGGGTGTGTTTGTTTTTTGTTTTTTTTTGCGTTTTTTTGAAGGGGGGTTGGGGGTGTGGGGGTGTGTGTGTGGTGTGTGTTTTTGTGTGGGGGTTTTTGTGTGTCCCTTTTTGCGCGCGCGCGCGCACGGCCCCCTTTTGAGGAAAAGGAAGTGAGGGAAAAAGGAAAAAGAAAAAGGACAATAGTGTAAGGGAAAAAAAAAAAAAAAAAAAGAAGGCTTCACCGGCCCCCTGATTTCAACAGTAAAGGAGGTACATACCTTTTGCCCCCTGGGATAAGAAAAATAACAATTGTGGGGGGTTTGAGGCCCTGGACACTGCAGACCCCGAAATAAAAGTTCCCAAGTTCAAAATTGGGAGTTTCGAGGCATCCCCCTTTTTGTGGCACTTTCTATCCCAGTGGAACACTTCCTCCAGAAATGCCCAACCCCCAAAAACCTGAGTAAAGGCCGATTTCTGGGTGTTGACTTGGATGAATATAAAGGGGAAAAGCTCTTCAATCTGGGGGGAAACCTTCGGTGTGTTGGGGGCCCGTAGGGCCCCATTTAAAGTTTTCTTGCAGCCAGCTTCCTCCACCTGGCGGTTCTACCCTTTAAAGTTAGTAGGCCTTTCCCAATCACACCCAGTCCAAAGTCTGTGATGTTTTCCCCGTCGTTTTCTATGTCGGGCCTTTTCGTCTCCTCCTTGTACTGTTCGTGTAGGACAGTTAGGCCCCAGCCCAGATGTTGTGTGATGTGCCCGAAACCATTGTTTTTTTTTTTTTTTTTAGTTTTTTGTTTTTTTTCCCCAAATAAAGGAGCCTTCGTACCCCCCTAGGGGCGATTTCTTTTTGGGGTTTTCATTCTTTTTTTGTGGCTTCCCATATGAGAGGGGGCGGTAATTAGTTTATTCCCATGCGATCGGAGCCCCAATTTTGCGGTGTGGATCAAAATTTTAAAGATCCACCCCTGTAAATTGTGCGACGTTCTGTATCGTTGGGGGGTGATCCGCCCTCTGAATGAAATTTGGGCCCATAGGGGGAAAAATTTTGTATTTATGCACCCTCTTTTTTAGAGGCCACTTTCCCCACTGTTCTGACCGTGCTGTCGTTGTGGGGGGGAAAGTTGTACAGAGCCCGGGAAAGGTTGCGCTTGTTACGATTTTTCCCCAAGAAGTTTACAGAAGTTCCCATCTCCAGTCCCCCTGCTTTCCTTCTTTCAATTATTTTTGATTTTGGTCACTTTACATCCCTTTCCCAAAAAAGTAGATACGACAAGGAAAGGGCATCATTCGATCTTGAAGCTGAGGGCGTTGTTTTGTTTTTTCCCGGGAAAAATTTGGGGGTTTGGTCATTACTTTCTGTGGTTGGGTTTACCCTTTGGAAGGGAAATTTCGGGTTTTGATTTTTTGGCTTACCCCATTTTCTTTTTCTGTTTTTTTTTCTTGGAATTTTAAAATTTACCACTGTGCGTCATCAGGGGACCCTTTCGGATTAAATTCCCGGGGGCCTTTTCCGGTATTAAAGGGGCCCGGGTTTTGTTTTAAAATAACCAAAAAATTTTATGTAAAAAAGGGGTATTTAGTTGAAAGTGGGGTTTTTTTTTTTAAAAAAAAAAAAAAAAAAAAATTTTAAAAGGATTTAAAAATTAATGTAAAAATTTTAAAGTATTTTGTTTTCCAGGGTTAGTTTTTAAATTTAAAAAAAGGGGGTTTGGGAAATAAAATTTAAATTTTGTGTTTAAAAATTAGAAAGTAAAAATTAGAAAAGAAATAATAAAAAAAACCCCCCTTTTTTAAAAAATTTTTTTTTGGGCCCTTTAGTCAAAAAAAGGAAATTGGGAAAATTTAAACGTTTTTCCCCTGGACCCCCAAAAAACCCCCCCCCCCAAAAGGGCTTAAAAAGGGCCCCATAAACCATAAAAAGGAAACGTATTTTTGGGGAAAAAACCTTAAATTCTTAAATTTAATTTTTTGGGAAAATTTTTTGGGGCGGGGTAAACATACGGGGCCCGGAGGTAAAATCGCCCCGGGGGCGTGCCTACCCAACGACACCCAACCCAATTTCCCAAAAAACCCCCAAAAACAGCCCCCCAAAAAACCCCCCCAAAAAAAAACCCCCCAAAAACCAAAAAAAAATTTTAAAAAAAAACCCAAAACAAACCCCCAAAAAAACCCAAACCAAAAAAACCAAACAAAAAAAAAAACCCCCCAAAAAAAAAAACCCCAACAAAAAAAAAAAACCCCAAAAAACCCCCACCCCCCCAAAACCCTTTTTTAAAAACCGAAAATTTTAAAAATTTTTTTTCCCCCCCGGGGGGGGGGGAAAAAAAAAAAAAAATAAAAAAAAAAACAAAAAAAAATTTTTAAAAAAAAGCCCCCAGAGGCCGGAAAGGGGTGGGTTTGAGTAAAAGGAAATCAGGAAAAAAGGAAAAAGGAGAAAAAGGAAAAAAAAGGGGGGCTTTTTTTTGGGAAAAGAAAAAAAAACAAAAAAAACCAGGGGCAAAAAAAAGGGAAAAAAACCCCGGGGGGGGGGCCGGCGCCAGGCGTAAACCAAAAAAAAAGGAAAAAACCAGTTTTTTTGGGGCGGGGAAAAAAAAAAAAAGTTTTGTTTTTTTGGGGGAAAAACGGGGGGGTTTTTTTTTTTCCCCCCAAAAATTCCTTTTTAAAAGGGGATAATAAGGGTAAAATCGGGGGGGGTTTTATTAGAAACTTTTTAGTTTGTCCTTCCAAAATTTTCAAAGTCTTTTAACGGGGCTTTTTTAAAAGGGTTTTTTTTGGGGACTGGGGGTTGCCGAGGGGGGTTTTTTTTATTTTAAAAAAATTATCAAATACAGGGGGGAAAAGCCTTTTTTTTTTTAAAGCGTTGTGAGGGGGAAAAAGAGCCCAGGAAAGGGGGGGATTTTTTTTGGGAATTGAGTTTAACGCCCGGTTCGGAGAAAATTTTTTTTCCACGAAAAGTAAAATTTTTGAGTCGGGCAAAGGTGGGGGGGGAAATTTTTGGGAAAATTTTCCCCAAAAAGCCCATGAGGGTGGGGGGGTTTAGCCGGATGAGAGGAAACGAAATTGGGAAATAAAGGAAAAAAAGCCCCCGGGGGGCGGAGGGTTGGGGGGGATGGTTTTATTTTTTAAAAACCCTTAGCAAAAACAATTCCCAAAAAAGGGGGCCCTTTTAAAAAAAACCAAAATAAAATGTGTCGGGGTTGACGTTTTTACACAGAAGTTAAAAAAAAGTTTCCCAAAAACGAAATTCAAAAATTAAAAAACCTTGAGATCCTTGATTTTCCCCTTGGGGATATAAAAAATTTTTTCAAAATATAAAAAAAAACAGAAATATCTGAAAAAATAAAGGGGGGAAAAAAAACGTGACCACTACCCCAGCAACAAAATTTTTTGCTAATTATGGTTTATTGCATAAAATTTTCCCTTTTCTAATTTTTCCCCTTTTTAACCCCCCGGCAGCAGAAGTAAAAACTGGCGGGGAAAACACTTCAAGAATTTTCAATGCACTTTGGCAAACAGTGGCCTTTTTTGATCCTGTTTTTCTCTCTCTCTCTAAATTATCGACAAGCTTATCCCCTAAAAAAAAATGACACTGTCAGCTTTTTTTGGGGGGTTTCCTTTGACTTTTAACTTGGGGTGCTCTTTTAAAAAAAAAATTTTTTTTCTTTAATCTTGAAAATGTTCATAACATACCAGCGGGTTGCCGTCTTTTACAAAGGGAAAAAAAAGACTTTTTTTAAAAAAAAAAGTTTGTTCCCTATTGCCCTTTTTTTAATTAATTTTTCTCGAGATTCATTAGCGCAGGAAAATTTTTAAAAAAAAAAACAGAGCTGGACTTGCCAAAAAAAACCCCCAAAAAATTTTTGGGACCTTTTTTAAAAACCCTTTTTACTTTTCGAAAAAGTGGGGCCCTTGTGTGTCGATGGAAACGGATGACAAATTTACAAAACCAATAAACACAGGGGACGGATCTAAAAAAAAAGACATATGGGCATAATCATTTATCCGTGAATTCTATAATATCTATCTAGTCCTCTTTTGTGCTCCAGGTAGACTTATGGGCCTCAACTAGAGCTCGCCACTGATGTCGGTCGGCTGAAATTTCTCCAGGATCGAGCCCATGTCCAACCTTTCGCTTCATCTCCCTCTCTACTGTTCTCTCCAAGTTTCCTTGGGGGGCGGCCTCTCTTTCTTCGACCGTCTGGAGGTCCATCGTAGGGCGATTCTGGATTGGCTGGTAGTCTACTGGGCGGAGATATGTCCTATCCAATCGCACGCCTCCGTTGAGATAAAAGAATAAAATGAAATAACCTAAATGAATATTTAAATAATAACCACCGGTACCATCTGTTGTTCTCTGACAGTGGCGCTCATAGTATACCCCCCCCCCCCCCCCCGTTACATTAGTGTGTCGCTTTGAAGGACATAAAACAGTGGAAGCTTGATTCCGTCTTTTCCGCAAAGTATATGAAAACAGTGGAAAACAGAATTCAGAGAGGACAAATCAGATTATTATCATTATTATTATTATTATTATTTATTATATTTTTTTTAATTATTTTATTTTTTAATTATTATTATTATTTTTTAAAATTAATTTTATTTATATTTTTTTATTATTATTATTATTATTATATGTATTTTTATTATTATTATTATTATTATTATTTTTTATTTTTTGTTTTATTTTTGTTTTTTACCAGTTTCGACAAATCCAATCACCATTAAAAGACATTTGTTAGCCAGTGATACGTTTTATTAGACGCTGTAAACAGAGTAAGAAAAGCTTTATAGGTGAATAGTCATTTGTCTACAACGTGCTTGGTATTGTCTGTAATGAAACCATTCTGATTATTTAACGCTTTTTTAAACGTATTTATTTATTCATTTATTCCATTTCATACTTTTATATCGAGGACAATGGGATAAACACTCTTGTGTTGTTTACATCCATTCCCGTGTGTATGGCAGTTTTGTAAATGTCATCTGTTCCAACCGGGCACACGATGGCTACTCTTACGAAAAAAGCGGCACAGGATTTAACGTGGCGGCAAGATGTTCTGCGTGCGTTCACACACGGGACCTGGTTTACACTCTGATCCAAAAGACTGTTGGGGAGAAGTGAAGTCAGCATGATGTTAACTCCAGGAGAAAAATTTCCTCGAACGGGAATCGAAACCGGGGTCGTCAAATTGCGGCGCAATTTGTTCTTGACCACTAGTCTATCCCGTTGCCTGCTCTGCAGCAGTGTTGTTGTTGCGACAGAAGTGTGGAGGTGGATGGTGTTCTGCTTCACCTTTTGTAGAGGCTGGCTGAGGACTCCGTCCAGTTCTTTGGAGAAACTCCGGTTTCAAATTCGTTAACGTCTTTTCAAAAATTGTGACATTAGAACGGAAATATGAGGAGAGAGTGAGAGAGAGAGATGAGAGAGAGAGAGAGAGAGAGAGAGAGTTGAGAGAGAGAGAGAGAGAGAGAGAGAGTGAGAGAGAGAGAGAGAGAGAGAAAGGCAAGGCAAGGCAAGGCAAGGGCAAGCAGGCAAGGAAGGCAAGCAAATTTCTTTTATTCGAGGATAATAGATAAGCTACACATGTTGCTTTTTTCCATCCAGTCCGCCTTTTCAGGGATAACATCAAATAAAAAGCTATTAAACAATAAAACTATACGCTAGTACCAAAACAACAAACGGAAATAAGTACACTGCATATAATAAGGTAGAGAAAATGCGACAGTACACTACATATAATAAGTGAGAAAGGTGCACTCATTCAGAAGAGAAAATCAGAAGTTCACAATAAATAGTTTGGAATATTAAGAAGAAGAAAAAGAAACGAAATAACCACCAAAAACAACAGAAACACAAAACAAACAAAAAACAAAATAAACACAACAAACAAAAACAAAATAAAAACCAAAACAAAAAAAACAAAACAAAAAACCAAAAACAAAAGAAAGAAAGAAAACAAACAAACACCCCCCCAAGAAAAAAAAAACAAAAAACAAACAACAACAACCCAACAACCAACACAAAAAACCGCTAATAAACAAAGCTGGCAGCAGGAGCCAGCAAGGAGAACATTATAATAAACAAAACTGAAACATCAATCGACGTCCATATGTCTAAAGTTATACAAGTCATTTAAATCATTACATTTGGATAAAGGGGGGACAAAATAAATGATATTTCTTATTTGAAGGCGGGGCGGGGGAGAATACTATAAAAAAAAATATATAATAAAAAAATATATATTTTGTTTTTATAGTATTCTCCCCCGCCCCTTCAAATAAGAATATCATTTATTTTTTCCCCTTTTATCCAAATGTATGATATAATGACTTGTATAACTTTAGACATATGGACGTAGATTGATGTTTTCAGTTTGTTTATTTATAATGTTCTCCTGCTGGCTCCTGCTGGCTCTTTGTTAATTAGCGGTTTTTTGTTGTTTGTTGTTGTGTGGTGTTGTTTTTTGTTTTTTTTCTGGGGGGGTTTGTTCGTTTCTTTCTTCTTTGTTTGTTTGGGTTTTAGTTTTGTTTTTTTTGTTTTGTTTTTTTTGTTTTTGTTTTGTTGTATATTTGTTTGTTTGTTTGTTTTGTTCTGTTTTTGGTGTTATATTTCGTTTCTTTTTTCTTCTTATTAAATTTTTTCCCCCAAACTATTTTATTGTGACTTCTGATTTCTCTTCTGAATGAGTGCACCTTTTCACCTTATTATATGTAGTGTACTGTCGCATTTCTCTTACTTATTATTATGCAGTGTACTAATTTCCGTATGTTGTTTGGTAACTGCGTATCGTTTTATGTTTAATATCTTTTATTTTGATTGTTATCCTGGAAAAGGGCGGGGACGGGATGTTAAAAAAGCACATGTGTGCTTATTATTATCCTGATACAAGAATTTGCCTTGCCTTGCCTTGCCTTGCTTGGCCTTTGCCTAGCCTTGCCTTGCCTTTCTCTCTCTCTCCTCTCTCTCCTCTCTCTCCTCTCTCTCTCTCTCTCCTCTCTTCTCTCTCCTTCTCTCTCTCTCTGCTCTTCTCTCTCTCTCTCTCTCTCTCTCTCATATTCCCGTCTAATGTCACAATTTGTGAAACAAGACGTTTATGAATTTGAACGGGAGTTTCTCCAAAGACTGGACGGAGTCCTCAGCCAGGCTCTACAAAAGGTGAAGCGAACACCATCCACCTCAACACTTCTGTCGGCAACAACCACACTGCTGTCAAGGGGAAGCAGGGCACGGGATAGCTAGTGGTGCATGAAACATTGCGACTCGCAATATGACGGACCCCCCCCGGTTCGATTCCGTTCGAGGAAAAGTTTTCTCCTGGAGTTAACATCGAGTTGCTGACTTCACTTCCCCAAAGAGTCTTTTTGATCAGACTGTTAAACCGAGGTCCCGTGGGTGTATCAAGCACGCAGAACATCTTGCGCACACGTTAAATCCTGTCTCCGCTTTTCGTAGAGTAGGCCATCGTGTGTGTGCCGGGTTGGAACAGCTGACATTTTACAAAACTGCATACACACGGGGATGGATGGAAACAAGCAACAAGAGTGTGTTTATCCCATTGTCCTCGATATAAAAGATGAAATATGAATACAAATGATAAATAAATACGTTTAAAAAAGCGTTAAAATAAGCAGAATGGTTCATTACTGGACAATAGACCAAGCACTTTGTAGACAATGACTATTCACTTCTAAGCTTTTCTTCTCTGTTTACTGCGTTCTTAATAAAAAGTATCAGCTCTCACGCACTAAACAATGATTTTAATGGTGATTGGATTTGTCGGAATCTGTAAACAAACAAAATTAAAAAAAAAACTAAAAAAATAATAATATAATAATAATAATAATACTAAAATAATATATATAATAATAATAAAAAATATAAATTAAAATTAATTTTAAAAAATAATAATAATAATTAAAAAATAATAATAATAAAACAAAAATATAAATAATAATAATAATAATAATGATAACTAATTTGATTGGTCTCTCTGGAATTCTGTTTTCACTGTTTTCTTTACTTTGCGGGAAAAAGACGGAATCAAGCTCCCAATGTTTTATTGTCTTCAAAGCAGACCACACTAATGTTAAGGGGGGGGGGGGGGGGTATTCTAGAGAGCCCACTGTCAGAGAACATCAAGTGTACCGGTGGTATTATTTTATATTCATTTAGTTAGTTATTTTATTCTTTTATATCAATACGGAGGCGTTGGCGATGGATTAGGAGCATTGCTCGCAAGTAGACTACAGCATATCCAGAATCGCCCTACGATGGATCCAGGGAAGGTCGAAGAAAGAGAGGCCGCCCCAAGGAAACTTGGAGTGGGAGAAACAGTAGAGAGGGAGATGAAGGAAAAGGGTTGGGAATGGGGCCGTTCTGGAGAGGAATTTCAGCGACCGACATTTCAGTGGCGAGCTCTAGTTGAGGCCTTATGTGCTTACCTGAGCCAAAGAGGATCTAGCTAGAGTTAGATATAGATTTCAAGGATAATTGAATAGGCACTTATGTGCTTTTTTTTTTTAGATCCGTCCCTCCGTGTGTTTATGGTTTTTGTAAATTTTGTCATCGTTTCCATCGACACACAATGGCCCTACTCTTTCGAAAGTCCGAACAGGTTTTAAGTGTGCGCAAATTGATCTGGAAGGTGATGTGTGCAAGTCAGCCTCTGTTTTTTATATAATTTACTCTGCGCTAATGAATTCGATTTGAAACGTAATCAACCATGGTCAATATGAACAACTTTTTTTTTAATTCAGTGCTTGTTCTTCCCTTTGTATAGTACGGCAACAGTGTGTATGTTATGTTTGGACATATACAAGATTAAAGAAGATAACAATGTTTTTAAGGATGCAGCTTGAAGGTACTGTCAAAGGGAACTCCAAACAAAGCTGGACAGTGGTCATTTTTGTAGCGGGATGAAAGCTTGTCGAGTACTGAGAGAGAGAGAGAATTCGGATCAGGAAAAGGGCCACTGTTGTCAAAGTGATTGCACTTTGTGAGTGAACTTCCCAGCCAGTTTCACTTCTGCATGTTGGATTAATGTGGAGAAAGTCTAGAAAGGCATATGTTTGGCTAGTAAACATGTATTAGCAGAACATTTTGTGTGCTAGGATACTGTGTTCAACGTATTTTTTCCTTTGATGTTGTTCAGATATGTTTCTGTTTTTTTGAATATTTGCAAAATCTTTCATATCCCCTCAAGGAACAGAAAGGGATCTCAAGAGTTTGAATTTTCGAATTTCGATTTATGGTAAACTATTTATTAACTTCTGTGTTGAACGCGTCAACCCGACACTTGTATTCACATCACTAAGGTTTTATAGGACGATTATTGGTAATTGTTTTGTATAGGTATAATTAACTAAAACCATTTATCTGGATCCCGTGTCCTTTTGTCATTAGGCGACATTAATTATGCGTGTGTAAGTGTTACCCACTGGTCCCTTGTGAATGGCTGGTGTACGCTTGTCATAATGAATCTTTGTAAATTGTCATCCTCCTCCTCCGCTCTCCTCTTCTCTCTCTCTCTCTCTCTCCTCTCTCTCCTCTCTCTCCTCTCTCTCTCTCTTCTCTCTCTATCTCTCTCTCTCTCTCTCTCTCTCCTCTCTCTCCCTCCTGTTGTCTGTCTGTCTGTCTGTTGTCTGTCTGGTCTGTCTGTCTCTCTCTCTCTCTCTCTCTCTCTCTCTCACTCTCTTCTCTCTTCTCTCTCTCTCTCTCTTCCCCCGCCCCCCCTTCTCTCTCTCCTCTCTCTCTCTCTCTCTCTCTCTCTTCTCTCTCTCTCCTCTCTCTCTACTCTCTCTTGTGGCTTAGTTATCTAAGCCCAGTTAGTTAGTTGTATACATGGGGACTATTTTTAAGACAAATATGTGTCACTTCTACGTTTCGTTGCTATAGACAGGGGGCCAAATACCTTTAAAAAGAGGCCGTTTAGCCCCCGCCACGTTCGGTTGACTATCCCTGAGCCACCCTTCCGCCACCCTATGTTCCGACTCCCACCACAGTATACATTAAATAACGCCAGAACTGAAGAAAAACTATCCCTGCTTTCTGTGTGTGCCCACTACAGATTCCCTCCCCTCCCTCTTCCCCAGAACTCACATTCTAAGTCCCCGAGACTCGCTTAATCCCAACCTACATGCCATTATTCATTCTATGAGACACCACACCTTCCCATATACTCCCACCCGCCGCACATAAACCACCAACCCCCCCCCCCCCCCCCCCCGTCCCCCCCCCCCCCCGCCCTCGCGTCCCCCTCCCCCCCCTCTCCTATTATATTACTAGCGTTCTTGGTTAGCCTTAGTAGGAGTCTCTTATTTTATATCAATTTTGGTTAAGGGAAATATCGAAAAATTGCTGGATGGATATTCACTTATTTTTTAGTTACAGTGAATCTAGATTTTTCAATTTACTCCTGGGATATACAGGAGTTTTTCCCTGACATTAACACCCCCTCCCCTTCCCCCTTGTCTTCTCCGTTTCTCTCTGTCTGTCTGTCTGTCTGTCTGTCTGACTCTGTCTGTTCTGTCTGTCTTCTGTCTGTCTGTCTGTCTGGATCTCTGTCTGTCTGTTCTGTCTGTCTTGTCTGTCTGTCGTGTCTTGTTCTGTCTCTGTCTCTCTCTCTCTCTCTCTCTCTCTCTCTCTCTCTCTCCTCTCTCTCTCTCTCTCTCTCTCTTCTCCTCTCTCTCTCTCTCCTCTCTCTCTCTCTCTGCATCCCGTCTAATAACACAATTTGTGGGACAGACGTCACAGCGTTATTGAAAGGACATTTGAACAGGAGATTCTCCAAAAGAGAACTGGACAGAGTCTCTCAGCCAGGCCCTCTACATAAACAGGTGATTGCAGAAGCACCACCATCCACCTCCACCACTTCTGTCGGCTAACAACAAAACAAACCACTGCTGCAAGGAAGCAGGGCACGGGATAGCCTAGTGGTCAGAAACATTGCGCTCGTCCATTGACGACGGCGTTCGATTTCCCGTTCGAGGAAAGATTTTTTTTTCCTTTTTCCCCCCCTTGAGGTTAACATCAGTGCTGACTCCACCCTCCCCAAAAGTCTTTTGGCTTGAGACTGTAAACCGAGGTCCCGTGTGTGAGCACGCAGAACATCATGCGACACGTTATCATCCTGTTCCGATTTTCGTAAGAGTAGGGCATCGCGGTGTGCGGGTTGGAACAGATGACAATTTACAAAAACTGCATACACCCACGGGGAGCTGGATGTAAACAAGCTCAGAAGAGTGCATATCCATTATCCTCGATATAAAATAAATAAATAAATTAAGTAAATAAATAAATAAAATAAATACGTTTAAAAAAGCATAAATCAGAATGGTTTTCATTACTGGACAATACCAAGCCCTTTGTAGACAAAATGGGACTATTCACTATAAAGCAATTTCTTACTCTGTTTACAGCGCGATATTAATAAAAACGTATTAGCACGTGGTAAACAAAGACTCTCCTGTTGATGGGATTTGTCGAATCTGTAAAAAAAAAGAAAAAATAATAATATATTTTTTTTTTTAATTGATTTTGTCTTTCTGGAATTCTGTTTTCAGCTGTTTTATATACTTTGTGGAAAAGAACGGAATTCAAGTTTATTAAACTGATTTTATTGTCTTTAAATGCAGACATTTTATTATTGTAAAGAGGTGGATATCTAGAGCGCACTGTTCAGAGAAACATTCAAGTGGTTGTACCCAGTGGTAATTATTTTATATTCATACTTTGATTAGTTATTTCATTTATTCATAGTATTATCAAAGGATAATTGATTAGGCACTTATGTGTTGTTGTTTTTTATCCGTCCCTGTGTTTTTGGGTTTTGTAAAATTTTGTCATCCGTTTCCATCGACACACAATGGCCCCTATCTTTTCGAAAAAGTGAAAGGTCTTTAACGTGGGTGTACGCGAAATGTTCTAGAGGTGATTGTGGTCAAGTCCAGCTTGTTTTGTTTTTTATAATGTACATCTGCGCTAATGAATCTCGCTGAAAGTTATCGAACAATGGACAATATGGGAACAATTTTTTTTAATTCAGTACTGTTCTTCCTTTGTTTAGAACGGCACCGCTCGTGTATGTTATGTATGGACATTTACAGGATTAAAGAAAATAACAATGTTTTAAATGGATGCAGCAGCAAGTTATGTCAAGGTAGCTACCAACAAAGCTGACAGTGTCATTTTTGTCGGGATGAAGCTTGTCGAGTAACGAGAGAGAAGAAGAGAATTCAGGATCAGAATAGGCACTGTTGTCAAACGTGCATTGCCACTTCGTGATGTGACTTCCCAGCCAGTTTCACTTCTGCAGGCTTGGTGATTAAAAGGGAGAGAAGTCTAGAAGTGCATAATAATGTTATGCAGTAAACCATGAATTAGCAGACTATTTTTGTGCTATGGATACTGTGTTTTCACGTTTTTTTCCCCTGATGTTTCAGGATTATGTTTCTGGTGTTTTTTGATATTTTGCAAAATCTTCCATATCCCTCAAGGAACATCAAGGATCTCAAGAGTTTGAATTTTGAATTCTCGGATTATGGTAAACTTTTTTATTATCGTCTGTGTGAACGCGTCAACCCCGACCACACTGTATTCACATCACTACAGGTTTGATAGGCCGATTATTGGTAATTGTTTTGCTATAGGTATTTATGATAACTTAAACCATATATGGAAACCATGTCATTTTGCTCATTTCACGGCGTCATTAATTATGCTGTGTTAAGTGTTCCCACTGGCTAGAGAATGTCTGTGTACGTGGTCATAATGACTCATTGTAATTGTCATCATTATCCCCCCCCCTCTCCTCTCTCCTCTTCTCTCTCTCTCCTCTCTCTCTCTCTCTCTCTTCTCCCTCTGGTCTTTGTCTTTGTCTATCGTTTGCCAGGGGAGGCTGTGTTGTGTGTGTTGTGTGTGTGTGTGT
Organism: Stramonita haemastoma; assembly: GCA_030674155.1. Classification (NCBI taxonomy): domain Eukaryota; kingdom Metazoa; phylum Mollusca; class Gastropoda; order Neogastropoda; family Muricidae; genus Stramonita; species Stramonita haemastoma. Next base: position 3,546 of record JASPKP010004508.1, on the reverse strand, counting down.
GTGTGTGTGTGTGTGTGTGTGTGTGTGCGCTGTGTGTGCTGCCTCTCTCTCTTCTCTCTCTCTCTCTCGCTCTCCTCTCTCTCTCTCTCTCTCTCTCTCTCTCTCTTCTCTCTCTTCTCTCTCTCCTGGGCGCATGTTCAAATGACCCAGGTTAATTTCACTGTGTATAAACCAGGGCCATATTTTCCTGAGGCCTCTGTGATCGTGCTCTCTGTGCAGAGAGGAGAGAGAGGCTGAAATGGATTCATTCTACTTTTCAGTATTTTTATACCATTTTATGTCACAGCAGATTTCTCGCGTGTAGTTCGGCTGCTCTCCCCGGGGACGAGCACGTCGCCACAAGTGCAGCACCACTTTTTTCTTTCTTTGTCCTTGTTTCACTATAGCGTGTTTTTTTTCCTTACAGAATCTTTGCCAGGGACAAAACCTCTTTCTTGTCTCCCGTGGGTTCTTTTACGTGCGCTAATAATGATGTGTCACACGGGGATTCGAATTATCGTCTCATCCGGAAAGATAGCACCCAGAACCCACCTCATGGTCTTATTGGTTATGAAATAAATGGCGAAAGATTTGGGCCCAAAACGGAGATTCGAACCCACCACACACTTCGGACCCGTAAATCTTAACAATTGTTTATCTTTTACAGTAGGTCAAATTAAAAGTGATCTCCGAATCGGAACGTGGCTACCTTCAACGGTCGGCAAAAAAAAAGTCCCCACGTAGAATATCATGGGAACATGACAATATTTACACAACCTGCTTACACACGGGGATGGATTATTATACTAAAAAAAAGCACACGAGTCTTATCCATATCTCGATATAAAAGATAGATAATTTTTTTTAAAGATAAATAAATATCACGTCGGCGAACCTCAGAGCTCACCAGAGGAAAGGAAAACAACCAAACTCAAAAACTACAGCCCACTGTCTAACAGATGATTCCTGATAAAGCTTTATAAGGAACGGCACGCAACCACTGCAGGCCATCAGTTACGGCACAGCAACAACCCCAAACGTCCCCACCCTCCCTTCACCTAATGATTATCCCCCTCCCCCAAATTGAACTTAGTAGGGACAGGGAAAAAAAAAAAACACCCACGCCATTTTACAACCCTCTGAAACAAAACCAAAACAAAATTTTAAATTTTTTTTTAAAAAACAACAAGCAGACCAACAAATAAACAAAGAAAATTGGTTTTTAAATTGGTTGTCCATTTAATGAAGTGACAAATAAGCGGCTGGTCTGACCGAGCACAGCAGCTTTCAATCCCGACCTCAGAATTTTACCTCATCCATTAGCCCGCTGTGTTTTTTTGTTGTTGTTGTTTTCTTTCCAAAGGAGGGAGACCCAATAGCACTTTCTATTCCAGAGTGTTGAACTGCCAGGTTTTTGCTCGATATTACGTCATAGATTTTGCCTTTATGGGACGTCATAACATGTAGCCAATTTTGACAGCGAAGGTCAGGCAGTCCGTGTGGGGAACGTAAAGGGGATGAGTGGGTGGGGTGGGGGAAAGAGGGAGGGAAGAGGGTCGTGGGTGGTAGTTTGTTGTGTGTGTGTGTGTGTGTGTGTGTGTGTGTGTGTGTGAGTGTTGTGCGCGCTGCGCGCGCGCTGTGCGGGAAAAAAGTCACGTTCAAGTCTCTGGTCGGTTTGAATAGGACTGATTGTGTGTGTGTGTGTGTGTGTGTGTGTGTGTGTGTGTCCTGGTGTGTTGTGTTGTTCTGTAGTTGTGTTGTGTTGTGTTGTGTTGTGTTGATGTTGTGTTGTGTTGTGTTGTGTTGTGTTGTGTTGTGTTGTGTTGTGTTGTGTTGTGTTGTGTTGTGTTTTTTTGTTTTTTTTGTAGTATGTGTGTGTATGTTGTATGTAAATGTGGGGGTGTGTGTGTGTGTGGGTGTGGTTGGGCTGTACGGGGTTTTTTTTTTTTTGTGTTTTTTTTAAAAATTTGTTGTGTGGGGTGCGGGGTGTTACGCGCACGCGCGCGGCACGAAAGTGTACTGGGCCCGCATGCCTGATTTTTATTGCTCCCCAAATCTTCTACGAGAAAAAAAGGGGAGAAAAATTTTAACGAATTGGTAAGGGGTTAAACCCAATACGGATCAGGGGGTTTTCCCTTTTTTCGTGGATGTGTATGGGGGTTTTCCTTTTTCCCAAAGGATCTTTTTAGTGGCGGGGGAGGGGGGGGGGGGGTCGGGTTTCATGGGTAATAGGCCCCTTTTTCCCTATTATTACCCAGGCTTTGCGCTCTAAAGACAAAGGGGCAAACCCCCCAAAGCCTTCGAATAAGGGGGGCCTCTACTTTCTACTACTACTTCTTCTTCTATTTTTACATACTTTACTACTACTCAACTACTACAAAACCCACTACAGCACTACTACTGCTGCCGCGCTGCTATACTAAAACTACTACATGCTACTACTACTGACTACACTACTTCTACTATATTACTTCTACCCTACTACTATACTACTACTAAAACTTCTACTTTAACTATACACTATACTTTCACCCCCCCTACCACACTACTTCACTACTACTAGTATGGCAGGGCTAGCTTAAAAAAAGCAAAGCGGCCGCCTTGAGCATCCCCCGGATGAAGCCTCTTCGGAGTATGGGGGTTTTTACATCAGCAAAGGGGAAAAACCCAGCTGAGACGAATAGCACCCGTGGCCCTCAACATTGCATTACCACAGGCAAAAGAAAACTGAGGGGGCCCCCATAAAGAATACGGGGGGCTATAGCACTGGTGAAGGATCAAAACCCAAACCTCCAGGGTACCCCCGACCCCCAAAGTATTTACCAAACCCAAATTCTCTGGAACAACAAGAACTCGCCCTCAGCTTTAAGATCAGAATGATGCGTTTTACTTGTCGATCTACTTTTCGGTACGCTGTAAAGTGGACCATTAAACAGTTTTATTTGAAAGAAAAGGGGGCAGGCCGGAGATGAGAGCTTTTTGTTAAAAATTCTTGTTTATCTGTAACAGAGCGCGGGCCTGCCGTGACTCTGTACAACTTCCAGCAAGACAGCACGGGCAGAAAAAGGGGGAAGTGGCCCCCAAAAAGGGGCTGCAAAAAAACTACATTTTACCACTATGGGCAAAGGCATGCGAGGAAAGGATCACCCCCCAACGATACAGAACGCGCACAATTCACAGGTTGGGGGGAAAAATTTTTTTCCACGACGTGCCCAAATTTGGGAGCTCCGATCGCAAAGGGGAAATTAAAAAAAAACCGCCCCCTCTCTAGCAGAGCTCAAAAACAAAAGAAGGAAAACCAGAACTGTATCGCCATAGGGGGGTCGAAAAACTCCCCCTTTGGTAAAAAAAACAAAAACAAAAAAAAAACATAAACGAGGTTTTTTACGGCACTCACACGAAATCTGGGGTGGCCTAGACTGTTTCCTTTCACTGAACTAAAAAAGGAAAGGGGGACGAAGAGGCAGACTAGAAAACGGGGGGGAAGACATATCAACTTTGGGCTGGCTTGAGTGGAATGGGGCCCACTACTGAAAACTGAAACCCCCCGTGTGGAGGAAGCTGGCC
>JASPKP010004507.1:10000-17526 GCA_030674155.1 Stramonita haemastoma | reverse complement strand
GTTTTTACCTTTTTTATTCAATGTAGTGTGAAATTTTTTGCTGATGATACCACTTACTTTGTAGTGATTCAGACCCTTGTAGCTTATCTCGCAAACTTCAATTAAGCATTGACAAAATTGATTACTTGGACTCAGTTAAACCATATGTCCTTAAATGCACAAAAAAACAAAGTGCATGTATGTATCAGCAAGACAGAAAAGACAAAAAATGAGAGATAAGTCCTACCTCTGTTACTTGATAGCAGAATAATTGAAGAAGTTGACTCTATAAACTTTTAGGTGTCACCATTGACAAAATTTTGACTTGGATGATCACATTATGTCACTAAGAAAGCGCATTGCTCACAGGTTACGTCAATTATCGAAAATCAACACTTTTTGAATCATCACTCTCGAAAACTGTTTTTTTGTTGTCATATTCTACCTATTATTGACTATGCATCAACTATATGGGATACCTGTAGTGAAACGAACTTGAAATTCATTCATCGTTTATATAAATAGAGCAGTAAACTTGTCCTGTTAAAAATCAAGTACCCTGAAGTTGAGGATTATAAGAAAATAAACGTCCTGACTTTTCGAAACAGACTTTCCTTCAATAAAGCCATGTTTATGCAAAAAGTTGTTAACCAAACTGCACCTCCCAAGATTACCAATACTTTCAAAATCAATCAACACAGACACAACCATTTGCTGACATTTCCAAGACCCAGAAATAATCTATATAAATCAAGCCTACTATATTCAGGTAGCGACCTATGGAATAAGCTACCAAAAAACTTGAAATGTATCAAAAACAAAGATAATTTTAAGGCACATCTAAAAAAATATTTCATAGATAAGTGTATAGAACAAGACTTGTAAACGTGTACATTTGTTTGGGTGATACAACATCACTCTTTACAGTTTCATTCCAACGTACTTGTATTGTGGCTTGTGTTACAACTGAATTAAAAAATGTTACATGTAGCATGTGTGCGAGGGACAGATAGATGAATGTATCACTGATAGTCATTTTTATCATTATAAATATGGTATGCCACAGTTTATATGGTCATTTATATTCATCTCTTGATGTTACTTTTAAGGGATAACAATTTGCTGATGGACTTGATAAGATATTAGACCTTGATGGTTGATTTTTGCTATGGGTGTGTGTGTGTGTGTGTGTGTGTGGGGTGTGTGTGTTGTGTGTGTGTGTGTGTGTGTGTGTGTGTGTGTTGTGTGTGTGTGTGTGTGGTGTGTGTGTGTGTGTGTGTGTGGTGTGTGTGTGTGTGTGTGTGTGAGTGAGTGAGTTGGCGTGTGGTTATTGTTGTTGTTGATACTGATGGTGTTTGGTTGGGCTTTAACATTTTATAGAGGGGGGGGGGGGGGTTGCCTGATTTTATCTGTTTCATTTCTCTTTGGTTTGGATGTTTGTTCTGGTGTGTGTGTAGGGTGGTGTGGTTGTGTGTGTGGTGTGTGTTGTGTGTGTGTGTGTGTGTGTGTGTGTGTGTGTGTGTGTGTGTGTGTGTGTGTGTGTGTGTGTGTGTGTGTGTTGATACAGTACATGAGATATTTAGTTATAGGAAATGTTGATTTTTTTTTTTTTTTTTTTTTTTTGGTATACATGTGCTTTTTGTGGGATTATTTCTTGTTTTTTTGTTTGTTTGTTTGTGTTTATATATTATATATATATATATTATATATATATTTATATAATTTATATTATATATATTTATATATATATTATATATATATTTATTATTATTATCATTTTATTTTATTTATTTATTATTATTTTTTTTTTAATTATTGATTGATTTTTTTTTAAAAATTATACAATCGATAAGCTGGTGCTCAAGTTAGCTGCGATTTTTTTATTTATTTTTTTTTATTATATATATATATATATATATATATATATATATATATATATATATATATATATATTATATATATTATATTATTATTTTTTTTTTTTTTTTTTTTTTTTTATGTACCTGAATGCACTTATTTGATAGAACGCTGACATGTTTTAGTGTAAATCTATAAACACAAGTGCTTGGGAGTGAAGGACTGAGAAAAAGGAAGGAAATTTAATGTGATTGTTTTTCCTTTCTGCTTCGAATCCATTGCTTTGTAATGTATTTGTTTTTCTTTGTATGCACCGTACTTGTTTTGGAGGAGGGAATTGATATAGGTTTGTATGTGTGTGTGTAAAACGATTTTTAAGGAATCATGCATTATTTTCCTTGTGTGCGTGTTTGGTATATTATATATATTATATATATATATATATATATATATATATATATATATATATATATATATATATATATTATATATATATATATATATTTATATATATGTGTGTGTGTGTGTGTGTGTGTGTGTGTGTGTGTGTGTGTGTGTGTGTGTGTGTGTGTGTGTGTGTTGTGTGTGTGTATGTAGTTTCTTCTTTTGGTGTGAATATTTTTCAAGTTCATTTTTAATCTTTTCATTTGTACCACATATCTTCTTTAAGTTTTTCCTTGTTCAAATATGACTTTCTCTCTTTTTTCTCCTTTTTAAAATTTTTTATTTTATTTTATTTTTTAGATGGATGGCTTGATGAAAAAAAGCAATTGTACTGCTTACTCAATGTACCATCTGGAAATAAAAGTTTGACTTTGACTTTGACTTGACACACACACACCTGTTCAAAGGGAGCTCACTAATGACAAACATATTGAATTGAACAAGTATGTGTAGTACGCTTTTTTGAATGATGATACAGCACTTTTATTTTTAATTGAGATGGGGATTTCATTCCATAGTCTGGTACCAGAATATACAAGAAAGGATATCAAAAGATCAGTTCTTGGTCGAGGAGTAATATTTCGAAATGTTTTCACTGGAAATTTTTGAGAAAGATATCGTGGAGATAGATTAATCAAAATTTTATACATAAAATTAATTGGCCTTTATTAAAGCGACATTTTAGACTTAAAGGAAGAATATCCAACTCTTTATAGTCACAAACTTCTAGGGAAACTAGTTTTGAGGAGAATTAAATTTAGTGAACGTTTCTAAACCCTTTCTATTCGTTTTATACAGTTTTAACTGGCCAAGTCCCAGCAAGTACAGGCATAGTCTAGGTCTGGTTTTATATCAGCAGAGAAGAATAGTTTGCGAGTATGCTGATCTAGGAGAGAGAGAGAGAGAGGAGAGAGAGAGAGAGAGAGAGTGAGGAGAGATGAGAGGAGAGAGAGAGAGAGAGAGGAGTGAGAGAGAGAGAGGAGAGAGAGTGAGAGAGAGGAGAGAGAGAGAGAGAGGAGAGAGAGAGAGAGAGAGAGGAGAGAGACAGACAGACAGACAGACAGACAGACAGACAGACAGACAGACAGACAGACAGACAGTCAGACAGACAGACAGACAGACAGACATAGAGAGGCAGACAGACAGACAGACAGACAGAGAGAGCAGACAGACAGACAGAGGACAGACAGACAGACAGAGACAGACAGACAGAGACAAATAATAATATCATACAATATCATGCACCACAGCAATCTGCAGGGTCTCCTCCACATGCACAAACAAAAAAAATCGAACACACGAACACCAGCAAACGCACGCACTCGCGCATGCATACACACCCTCCCATGAATAAGCTTAAGAAGCCTTTCAAAAGATGTGACGAAAACGCCGTTTTCGGGCCCTTGCCACACGCACTTTTAATCAGTTACAGAGCACACAGCACCAAGACCCTATTCTACTCTAGACATACAAACTTTACAATCATATTTGATGTGTGTGGCGTTTGACTTATGGCGACACCACAGCCCGAAGATGGTAACCCCCATGTACATAGCCAAGTTTGTCGGAAAGAAACATGGTACAGTGTACGCATAAATGACCCCAGCAACACTCATCAAATAATAAAAATATCATACAATATCATGCCCCATAGCATCACCACATTCATACACACACAAACGTACACACAAACAGCACCACTTGCATACCTCACCCCCCCCCCCCCAAACACACTATGAATAAGCAGAAGTCTGACAAAATGTGACGCAATAATGACCCCTAGAAGACACAATCGAATAATAATATCATACAATATCATGCACCACAGCAATCTGCAGGTCTCCTCCACACGCACAAACAAACAAAATCGCACACACAAACACCAGCGAAACGCACGCACGCGCGCATGTATACACACCCTCCCATTAATAAAGCTAAAGAAGCCTTTCAAAAGATGTGACGAAAACGCCGTTTTCGGGCCCTTGCCACCTGCACTTTTAATCAGTTCCAGAGCACCAGCACCAAGACCTTATTCTACTCTAGGTATACAAACTTTACAATCATATTTGATGTGTGTGGCGTTTGACTTATGGCGACACCACAGCCCCGAAGATGGCAACCCCCATGTACATAGCCAAGTTTGTCGGAAAGAAACATGGTACAGTGTACGCATAAATGACCCCCGCAACACACATCAAATAATTATAATATCATACAATATCATGCCCCACAGCATCACCACATTCATACACACACAAACGTTCACACAAACAGCACCGCTTGCATACCCCAAATCAAGAAATAAGAACATTCTGAAAGAAATGACAATAAAATCATGCGATCTCGATCCTGTACCTGCTTCTCTTTTCATTCAGTGCATTCCACAGCTTATACCTTCTATCACAAAAATAGTAAACTCATCACTTCTTTCTGGAAATTTTCCATCAGCTCTCAAAACTGCGATAGTCACACACCTCTACTCAAAAAGCACGACCTGGATCCTAACATCCTGAAGAACTATAGACCTGTTTCTAATCTGCCTTTTATCTCTAAAGTCCTTGAAAAAGTTGTTCTGAAACAACTCAATAGCCATCTTCTTTCCAATAATCTCTTTCCCCCTTTTCAGTCTGCCTATCGCGTCAACCACAGCACTGAAACCACCCTGGTTCATACTCTAAACATGCTTCTTTATGCTTCAGACTCAGGGAAGGTCTCCCTTCTTACTATTCTCGACTTATCTGCTGCCTTTGACACTATTGACCATTCAATTCTTCTCTCCCGTCTCGAAAACATGTTTGGCATTAAAGGCACAGCCCTCACCTGGTTCACTTCATACCTAGCAGACCGAGTCCATACAGTTGCAGTAAACAAGATTCAATCAGCACCTGCCATACTGGAATGTGGCGTCCCTCAGGGATCAGTTCTGGGCCCTCTTCTTTTTACCCTCTATACTGCTCCACTGTCACATATAATAGACCGTCATCATATCAATTATCACTTTTATGCCGACGACTCGCAGATTCAAAGCAGTGACACACCTGAAAATCTTCCTTCTCTCTTGACAAAATTTAATATGACCAGCTGCCTTCAAGATATCCAACACTGGGTGATACAAAACAAATTACAACTAAATGCAGATAAAACCGAAGCCATGCTCGTAGGCACCAAACACAAACTCTCCTCCATTCCAACAACTTCAATAGAATTCGGTAATACGTCAGTTCCACTATCCACTTCTGTGAAGTATCTAGGAGTCGTTGTCGACACCACTCTCTCCATGCAAATTACCCAAACCTGTCAGTCATGCTACCATCAACTACGGCGTATTAGCGCAATTCGAAAGTACCTGTCCACTTATGCAACATCCAAAACTTGTCACTTCTCTTATTCTCTCACGTCTGGACTATTGCAATTCTCTTTTGGCTGGGCTGTCAGCATCATCCATCCACTCCCTTCAACGTATACAAAACTCTGCAGCTCGTCTGGTCCTCAGAAAGAAACAATCTGAGCACATTACCCCTCTCTTACAATCTCTCCATTGGCTGCCCATACCACAGAGAGTAAACTACAAGATCAATACCCTTTGTTACAAATGTCTCCACAAAACTGCACCCTCCTACCTCTGTGAATGTCTTCACTTGTACACACCTTCTCGCTCCCTCCGCTCGTCGGCAGATACCTTGTTCTTAAGAATACCCAGATTCAACCTATCTACCGTCGGCCGCCGATCTTTCTCTGTTTCTGGTCCATCGATGTTGGAACGACCTTCCTCTCTCCCTCCGGCAAAAGCCTACTTATGACACTTTTAAATCCAACCTCAAGACACGCTTATTTCAAACCTAAGTTTCTCTCCTTCCGCTTCAATCTCTTACCTGTCCCTAACATCAACATCCACTTGCCAAAGTGCTTAACGTGTGTAGGTGTGTGTGCACGCGCGCGTGCTGCGTGCGTGCGTGCGTGCGTGTGTGTGTATATTTGAATTTGTTAAAACTGTAAATTGTTGTTGATTGTGTGTTGTGTAAGTCGAATGCGCTTTCATTTGTTGTTGCAAGATATAGCGCTATACACATTCCATGTCTTATTATTATTGGCCCCACCCCCCCTCCCCTCCCCAAGCACACTATGAATAAGCAGAAAGCTCGACAAAATGTGACGCAATAATGACCCCTAGAAGACACATCAAATAATTATATCATACAATATCAAGCACCACAGCAATCTGTAGGGTCTCCTCCACACGCACAAACAAACAAAATCGCACACACAAACACCAGCAAACGCACGCACACGCGCATGCATACACACCCTCCCATGAATAAAGCTAAAGAAGCAATTCCAAATATGTGACCAAAACACCGTTTTCGGGCTCTTGCCACCCGCACTTTTCCGCAGTTACAGAGCCCACGGCACCAAGACCCTATTCTACTCTATGCATACAAACTTTACAACATTTTTTGATGTGTGTGGCGTTTGACTTGTGGCGACACCACAGCCCCGAAGATGGCAACCCGGCTTGTACATAGCCAAGTTTGTCGCAAACAAACAGGGTACAGTGTACCAAAAATGACCCCCGCAACACACATCAAATAATAATATCATACAATATCATGCACCACAGCAATCTGCAGGGTCTCCTCAACACGCACAAACAAAAATAATCGCACACACCAACACCAGCAAACGTACGCACGCGCGCATGTCTACACACCCTCCCATGGATAAGCTAAAGAAGCCTTTCCAAAGATGTGACGAAAACGCCGTTTTCGGGCCCTTGCCACCCGCACTTTTAATCAGTTACAGAGCCATCAGCACCAAGATCCTATTCTACTGTAGGTATACAAACTTTACAATCATATTTGATGTGTGTGTGGCGCTGGACTTATGGCGACACCACAGCCCGAAGATGGCTACCCCCATGTATATAGCCATGTTTTTCGGAAAGAAACATGGTACAGTGTACACATAAATGACCCCCACAACACACATCAATATAATAATAATAATAATAATAATAATAATAATAATAATAATAATAATAATAATAATAATATCATACAATATCATGCCCCACAGCATCACACATTCATACACACACAAACGTACACACAAACATCACTGCTTGCATAACCCCCCCCCCCCCCCCCCCCCCCCCCCGAAACACACTATGAAGAAGCAGAAATCTGACAAATGTGACGCAATAATGACCCCTAGAAGACACATCAAATAATAATATCCTACAATATCAT
>JASPKP010004506.1:0-10000 GCA_030674155.1 Stramonita haemastoma | reverse complement strand
ATACCTATAGGGTATGAAATAAACTGTTGTTCATTGTATTAACGCCCTAGTTAACCATAAGGATTAACTGAGGACAGTGCCTTCACTTTCAAGCAGCCTTCACTTTCAAGCAGCCTTCACTTTCAAGCAAATAAACACGAGTGACACGAGACTGACCTGTGTCTAACCTGGTGAGCAGTTGTAGGCGGCGTAGGACATCCTCTCCTGACACTGGGATCCGTCAGGGAAAACACCTGTTTATAACCGTTAACATTCACATACTTCTTGGAGAAAGTCGGAGCAGCTTCTCGGAAAAAGTCGGAGCAGCTTCTCGGAAAAAGTCGGAGCAGCTTCTCGGAAAAAGTCGGAGCAGCTTCTCGGAAAAAGTCGAATCTGCGACTTTCTACTTAGGAGCAGGATGATCAAGTGAAATATTGTTTTACATAATGTACACAGTTGTGTCGGGGAACTTAAGGACGTCGCAGAAAACACCAAAATCAATACCCATCCCTTGGACAATCTGCTTTTTTCTGATATTACTCTATGGGACAAGAAAGGGAATGGAAGTGTCCATGATTAAATTGTTTGCTTACTCAAGATATACCACAGATGGTAGCTGAGTGGAAACCTAAACCTGAAGCAAAAAGACAAAGTGCTGCCGCCACAGAGACGTCCACAGGAAAAGATGCCTCCAAAATAGACTAACTATCCAGCCACACAACACGAACTAGCCTATGACACAACAGTCCCACCACAGTATCACACTAACTAGCCTATGACACGACAGTCCCACCACAGTATCACACTAACTAGCCTATGACACGACAGTCCCACCACAGTATCACACTAACTATCCTATGACACAACAGTCACACCACAGTATCACACTTCACTAGCCTACCAGTGCTTGGTCCATAACGCTATCCTCATAAAACAAACCAAAAAATGTGTCCACCCTGGTTGCCCAGAAGCCAAGATGCTTAAGGGCCATACATCTGTTACACTAACCCTAACCACGGACATCAAAATAACAGGAAAGAAAGCACCAACAAAAAGCAGAAGGAAAAGACAAAAGAATAGTGTCTTGGAAGACTTTAATGTGACCCTATGATTCTCCTAGTCCAACCTGCCTGCTAACAGTGCTCGTGAAAATAAGTTACAACACTTGAACATTGAGAAAAGCAGCAAGGTGCCTCACAGCTGTCCTCACTAAATTGTTAGGTTTCATTTCCCACCATCATTGCTCTAGCAGTGCAGCATAAAAGAAAGTACTTGTAGACACCAAGGACAACTACACTAGAAATTCAAGGCAGTAGAGAAAAGGTCTTTTACACTGGCAATCTCTGGATGAAAATTCTAAAACTTATTCTCAGTTCAGCTGCATCTTTTTCAAGTTGCCGAGGGTAAGGAGGACTGAGGCTCTAGTGTGGACCCCATAGACCACTGAGCCAGAGGGAGAATACACACAGGCCAGTGCAGCATCCACACAAATACAGGATTACACTTTTTACACCATGTCCATTTCTTACTACTTTACACTTTTTCCAATCCAATCTTTACAGCCCTGCCGACCAGATAGGCCATTATCAGGACTGTCACCACGTACAATTTTCAACCTAAGGAGTTCAAGTAAGAAGCAGTGTTCTTGGGGTACAACACTGGGTGTGGTGTGTGGTTTAGGGTTTAAAAACAGACTTTAGCTATCTGTATCTGTGATCGTTTTACGTTTAGATACTTGCTGGCCATATTACATCTACCACTTTTATGCCATTTCACTTCAGAACTCTGTTTTTATTAGTAAACTTGGAGGGCGACTGGGTCAGTTTGAGCCTGCAAGCTTTACCTTCCTTTTAGTCATTAGTGTTACATGCTAGGAACAATCTAAGGGTCAGGTTTGTCTTTCATCAATATTTTCTTGACCTTTTTCAAGGTGAATAGGAGTCTGTTAAAAACTTAACGCTACATACTTTTTATCGGCTAATGTATCATTCACTGTGCCAAGCTTTGCCTTGTAAATTTTGATGCGAAGCGAAATAAAGGGACAGTTTGAAAAAAAAAGAATGTACACAATGGGAAAACAAGTGCTAAACAATACAAATGCTGTGATTACAACATTTAAATGAGTCCTGTACAAGGATAAAGGATACGTTATAGCGGACAGACAATTATGAATGAAAAAGAAATTAAACATTTTGAACGAACAGAAATTTATCGGGAAGAAATCTTTGCAATACTGATCTTTTCTGGCTTATTTCTTTTTCCAATGTACTTTACACTATATGATCAGTGAACGCCATACACCTAAAGACTGCAAGACGCAGTGATGGGAAAATCCAAATTAATGTCCAGATGTTTGAAAGAGACTTGACCAGTCCAACCTGTGTGCTTACAGATTTGTGAATGTCCAAAGAACCCACAGCACAGAAATGTGATAAACTAGCAAGGTGTCTCACTTGTCCTCACAAAATTGCTAGGTTTATTTCGAAACTATTTCCGAAGTGGTATTGCGGTTATCTTTATACTGGGTAAAAAGAACAAAATGAGCATATGCAAAAATCTCACCACTGGGGCGCCCAAAAGACTGCAGGACTGGAAAAGATAACCAGGAGACACAACAGCGCATCATAGGATCTGGATACCTGCAAAATGGAATCGCCGTGTCAGTACCTCTGTCACTCCCACCTCAAAACAATCAGCTTGTACCTGAAAAAGAAGACACCAGATATTACTTCTCACTCACACACCTCTCCGTCACACACACCTCTCCGTCACACACACCTCTCCGTCACACACACCTCTCCGTCACACACACCTCTCAGCCACTCACACCCCCACCTCAAAACAATCATCCCAAGGTATCCTTGCACCTGAAAGAGAAGAAAACACCAGGTATTACCTCTGTCAAACCCCTCTCAGCCACTCACATCCCCACTTTAAAACAATCCCCCCACAGGTATCTTAAGGCCTCTAAACTAGTATGGCCCTTACACTAACACTCTCCCTATTGGGCCGCTTTGTGTCTGGACCATTGCACAACACCAACACTTATGTCTGGACCCTGGCACCATAACCGTGGTTACTTTACCATGACCATTTTCACTTTTCTTGACCTTGCTTCTTTCCCAAACCGTTCTTTGCTCCACAGCAGCCACTTGGACCTTGCACTGTCTCCAATGTCTGATCCGGCTTGTAGTGTTCTTTGCCCACAGTCACACCTGTCTGATCAGGCTTGTAGCGTTCATTGCCCACAGTGGCACTCCTGTGTTCACAGTAAGCACCACTCCTGCTTTCCTTTTTCGTGTTCACTGCTCCTCAGCCACCATCCAGCACGTGGCTACGCACTGTCCACTCGGGTGTCCCCAGGTGTCTATGCACTAACTCGGCATCTCTTCTCAGGTGTCTCCCCTCAGGTGTCTCCCTTTACCTGCCACCTCAGCAGTCAACAGGTAGGTAGCTTTGTGTCCAGACCAGATCTTCCCTTTCCTCACCGGTTGAGGAATTGAACCAGCAGACCTTCGTTCCACACTGCCATCCTCAGCACCTGGTTTATCCCTGGTTTTCCCACAAGGACCAGTATGACCATTGTTAGCCGTTAGGGTGTTTGTGAGCAAGTTGGTTAAAGGGTTGATGCAACACATGAAACAGAAACAGGGCGCCCACACCTACCACCAAATTTACAGAACTACACGATAAACGTACCTCAGCTCTAAGGGCACCATAATCTATTTAACACACACATCCTATAAACAAACTCTAAATTACACATACCCTACTAACAGACCTTGTCACACACAAACCCCATACGTAGATATAAGAAAGGAACAGCGTCTAGTCATACAGAACGGAAACAGCAGTCTTCAGTCACAGGATACAGGAGCAAGATGCATGTTGCATTGTGTTTTGTGTCTGTGTGTGTAAAAAAGACATGCATGTTGCAAACTGTAAAAAGTTAGATTACTGCAGGAGTACTTTGAGCCATGCAGCGTGAACACCACAGACAGAAGGAAGGAAAGCCCAGTCCGAAAGCCCAGAAAGAGAAACATGTGTGTTGCAGTGTGTGTAGAAGCTGTAAGAGAACTGCAGTACTTTAAGCCATGCAGCAGGAAGACCACAGACAGAAGGAAGGGAAAGCCCAGAAAGAGAAATTGCGTGTTGCAGTGTGTGTAGAAGCTGTAAGATACAACAGGAAGAGAACTTTGAGCCACGAAGCGGGAAGACCACAGACAGAAGAAGGAAAATCCACTGTGAGAGCCCAGTGTGCCAGAATGAGCCTCCAGCAACAGGTAGAACTTTTAAGCGAGAGCTTGTACACCAGAAAGAGCCTCCAGCAATGGGTAGACCTTTTAAGCGAGAGCTTGCACACCAGAAAGAGCCTCTAGCGACGGGTAGACCTTTGAAGCGAGAGCTTGCACACCAGAAAGAGCCTCTAGCGACGGGTAGACCTTTGAAGCGAGTAAGCGAGAGCTTGTACACCAGAAAGAGCCTCTAGCGACGGGTAGACCTTTTAAGCGAGAGCTTGTACACCAGAAAGAGCCTCCAGCAATGGGTAGACCTTTTAAGCGAGAGCTTGCACACCAGAAAGAGCCTCCAGCAATGGGTAGACCTTTTAAGCGAGAGCTTGCACACCAGAAAGAGCCTCTAGCGACGGGTAGACCTTTGAAGCGAGTAAGCGAGAGCTTGTACACCAGAAAGAGCCTCTAGCGACGGGTAGACCTTTGAAGCGAGAGCTTGTACACAAGAAAGAGCCTCTAGTGATGGGTAGATCTTTTAAGCGAGAGCATGAAGCGAGAGCTTGTACACCAGAAAGAGCCTCCAGCAACGGCTAGAACTTTGAAGCGAGAGCATGTACACCAGAAAGAGCCTCCAGCGACGGGTAGAACTTTTAAGCGAGAGCATGAAGCGAGAGCATGTACGCCAGAAAGAGCCTCTAGCGACGGGTAGATCTTTTAAGCGAGAGCATGAAGCAAGAGCATGTACGCCAGAAAGAGCCTCTAGCAACAGGTAGATCTTTTAAGCGAGAGCATGAAGCGAGAGCATGTACACCAGAAAGAGCCTCTAGCAACGGGTAGACCATTTAAGCGAGAGCATGTACACCAGACAGAGCTTCCAGCAACGGGTAGAACTCTAAATTCGACAGCCCGGTATACTGGAAAAAGCCTCCAGCAACAGGTACGAGTTTGCTGTGCAAGAGGCCGCCATGCCAGCATAAGGGGGAGATCTCTACTGCGAGAGGGCCATGCGCCGAAAAGAGCCTCCAGCAACAGGTTGACCTTAGCCAATAGACAGACCATTGCCAGCCCTATACCATAACAACAGGGCACCCAGGGGCAGCCAAATTGGCAGTGCACTCGGAAACATCCAGATATAACCCTGTCAGCAAAAGTCACAGCAAATCAGGGTTACAGTTCGCATTATTATCCCATGCTAGTTCTGTGTGTTTGTGCGTGCATTCGTTCTGTATGCGCACACGCGTTATTCACGTATGGTACAGCACCATACCTTCAGCCTTGCTCTGCAGTCTTCTCTCCCCTGTCTGTGACGGCTGACTTATCCACATGTGGGAATTTCCAGCAAGTAGAGTCATCAGACCTTACCTGTCCTCACCGCACCTGTCCTCACCACACCTGTCCTCACCTCTCCCGCTCAGTTCACCTCCACAAGCAGTCTCACCTTCAGTTGGCGGCAGTGCAGAAGGCAGGTGCCGACCTGCAGGTTGTTGTCCTGGAGGACACGCTCACCTGCCCTCACTCACACACGAAGCAGCCATCCCAGTCCCTGTAACAGACAGCTACTTCATTATTCATCCCACACACTACATCCAACCACACACATCGGCAGACATTTCCCCCACATCTCTCCTCTGAAAAATCGCTTTCCATTTTTTTTTTACTTATATATTTTATACCACTTTATGTCAGCAGATTTCTCTGCGTGAATATCGGGCTACTCTCCCCTGGGGAGAGCACGTCGCCACAAGTGCAGCACCTACCCATTCTTTTTTTCCAGTCTGCAAATGTTTTTTCCTGTCAGTGGCCTTTTTGACAAAATTTTGCCACACAACCCCTTTGTTGCCGTGGGTTTTTTACGGGCGCTAAAAAATGTGTAACACACAGGACGTCGATTTATCGTCTCCAATCCAATCCAATAATGTTGCTTAGAGCCCCGCCGACCGCACAGGCCATATCGGTCTCATCCGAAAAACTAGCACCCAGACCAACACTCATGGTCTAATGGATGGAGAAAAGTTGGGGGCCAAAACGCGATGGGAACCACAGACCTCGACTTTTCGTTTTCTAGGCAAGGCACGTTACCTACTAGACCACCGATCCACCTTTTCAAACAAGTACTCAAACTTTTTTGTAAAGACGGAACAAATAACATTTGGCAAGAAAGTCGACAAGCTTATGAAATAGAATTGGAAGGGTCACCAAAGCAAAACCGAGCCTTCACGAGTTACACTTCGCTGCGACACTTGTCTACGTGACCACTGTCTTTATGTCTGCTGCCTGGTCAGACTGACAAAAACCCAGAACAGATCGTCTGTTTATCCCGGTAAACGATTGTCTCTTTCCAGTGGCGCCCGATTCAACCCAGCCGTTTCCAACAGCTTCTGCCCTGACTCACACGACCACCACGCATCCTCCAGCGAACCAACGCTAGGTTCAAACATTCCGGTACAGCATGCGGCATGCTTATTTTATACCACTTTGTCACAGCAGATTTCTCTACGGGATATTCGGGCTGCTCTCTCTCTCCCCGGGAGAGCGCGTCGCCACAAGTGCAGCGCCTACCCATTTTTTTCTTTTCCTCAGGGATGGTGTCGAAACACGACACCTGTGTGCATGCTGGTTTTTTAAAAATAATTTTGTCATCCGCTCCTATCGGCACACGATGGTCTGCTCTTCCGAAAGGCGGAACAGGGTTTTAACGTGTGTGCAAGATGTTCTGTGTGCGTTCGCACACGGGGCCTCAGTTTTATACTCTCATCCGAATGACTTTGACATTCAGTTCGATTTTTTCGTCAAACTGGGAAGAAAAGGTGAGGCTGGGTACAGACCCAGAATCTCACAGTTCACTTGTTGGCAGGCGAACGTTTTAACCATCCTGCCACCTACCTTGCTGAAGGGGATCTGCCCTGACCCACTCCACCCTAGTGACCAAGAGACTCTAGACACTGGGAGAACCTGCAGCCTTCACATCGCAATCAGCACTGTCCTTCTAACGAACGAAAAGGAAAAAGATTACTTACTTTATGCCAGGGACTGTGGGCAACGTTTTTTGTCCGCTGTTTGAACGTTCTGTGTAGCAATTCACCTTTCCTCTATGCGACCCGTTATAACAAACGCAAGACGACAGACGATGGCGTCGCCTGCCTGACTGCAGAACCAAGGGTCACTCAGGGAAGGAAGGAAGGAAGATGTGTGACAAACATTGTGGTCCACACACAGTCACTGACTCCAGCCAATCCGCTCCTTTCTCCCCCACACCTCCACTCTCCACTCCTCCTGCTTCGCCTCTGCACACACACACACACACACTCCGCGCCTCTCTACCCCTTCAACTGCTCTTTTGGCGGTTTATGTGCTCCCACCTGCCTTTCCGCTAACCCATCTTGCGCTTTAAAAGGTAAAGGTAATTGTGTCCCATCACCTATGTGGTCGTAGGGGAGCGAGGCGTCAGAGACCTCAGCTTTTCTAGGGGCCAGCATGTCGAGAGCGGCACCCATCTACTCTCCTTCGCTGCTGTACCTTCCATGACCCTAAAGAGGGCAGGTACCCTTTGACAGCTTGGTGATCTTGGGGGACTGTACTGTTGCCAAGGCGCGCAAATGGTCACATCCAATTGCCAACCCCGCTCGGTGCTGCTTAACTTGGCTTGGGGAAAGCGAGCGCTCTGACCACTGAGCTATCCTGTACCCATTCGCTTTACCGTTTACATGTGTTCTTCAACGCAAAACCATACTTATATTTTTTGCCATCAACTTTACTTTTCTGTCCATGCACTGCCCTCGTTCACGCATGTTCGCCATCGCGGTTATCATCCATGTAATTTTCTACAGAGTACTTTTCTCTTAATGTACTGCACACTTCCAATGCACAATTTACGTTATTCCGCGCTACTTCTACATCACCGCACCTTTTTATTCTGATTATTTCTTTGCCGTCCGTGTTTTTGTCTCTGACCGTGTCCCCGTGTCTCCACGTGCAAAACGCACGTGTATCTCGCTCGCGCCAGTTCCGGAGCCAGGGCGGCTTTGCCTGGCCGTGTCGTGCCCCGAGGCGGCAGACAGCACGGGATACATGTCCGCGCCTCACTACAGGCATTTTGCAATCACCTGTAAAAGGTGATGACACTGCTTTACTTGTGACGCACATCACTCCTGCTCTAAGTGCTTCTACTTCCTTCTCTCAACAACCAGACCAAGGGGGACTAAAGCGAGGATGCCACTCTACGTAGCGTGACAGGAATGGTGGCCAGGGTGCTAGTCTTTCCTCGGAAAAAACAGTCGAAGAAGGGATATTATCTACAGCCTTAATGTCGGATTTCCCGTATGATCTACAGGCTTGGTGTCTCTGGGCAGGTTTCACGGCGTGATCTGCGGCTTCGATTTTTCTCGTTCGGATCGCCCGCACATTTATATATATATATATAATATATATATTATATATATAATATATATATATATATCTATATATATATATATATACACACACACACACACACATATATATATATATATAAATATATATATATATATATATTTACATACGTGTGTGTGTGTGTGTGTGTGTGTGTGTGTGTGTGTGTGTGTGTGTGTGTGTGTGTAGTGTTTTATATATATATATATATATATATATATATATATATATATATATATACATAAATACATATGTATTTGTGTGTGTTTTATTGCTATGTATTTCTAGATATATTTTACATACAGGTTATACATAGTATATACATAATATATACACATACATAACATTTACATAATTCATATATCGATGCCTCAGAGCAAGAACGGTTTATCTGAAAAAAATACCAAATTTCAAATTTTTGCTATTTTGTAGAATTTACTGTAAACTTTCAGATGACAAAACGAGAAAATAATTTTTTTAATTAATTTTAAAGATATCTGAAGAAAACCGTTCTTGCACAAAATTACCGGAGTGAACTTCTCATGGTAAAAGGGACGACTGCACGGCACTCCGCTTTTGCTCTAAAGGCTGTTGTGCCAATTAACCTGGTAATTTGTGTAAGGAAGGACTTCCAGCTGTGCAAAACCTTCTTGCATGGGAAGGGATACACTAGGACCACTGGGCAGAGTTTACGCAACACTGGCGGGCCTGGATGCTGTGTGGTTCTTGCTTGGGAACACTGGTGGCTGGAGAGTGATCTTATCTGGGAAAAAGGGTCAAGCTAATTGCCATGCCATGCTTGCATGGGAGGAAGTGCCAGTTCTGCTGTAATTTCTCTGCAGACACGGGTGGTCTGGCTTCACTGCAGTGTTTTTGCTATCATGGCGTTTCTTCTACATGTATTACAACACAAACATACTATGGTAAAGATAGCATCAATGCCCTTCCTCTCTCCGAAAACCAAACGCTTCCATTCAATCCTCGATTTGTTCTGACCTTTCAAACTTTTCAAGTGAGCATATCTCGAAACTTGAAAATGGCAACTCTGCCGGTAGACCTTTCTTGCTCTGAGGCATCGATATATATATAATATATATATATAATATATATATATATATATATATATATATATATATATATATATATATATGTGTGTGTGTGTGTGTGTGTGTGTGTGTGTAGTTATGTATATATATATGTATGTATTTTGTGTGTTTTATTGCTATATATTTCTAGATATATTTTACATACAGGTTATACATAGTATATACATATCATATACACATACATAACATTTACATAATATATATTATATAATTTACGAGCCATCAGCTACACTGGTTTCTATACAATTTATAACATATTTTCAAGTCTGCCTGACC
>JASPKP010004505.1:0-7500 GCA_030674155.1 Stramonita haemastoma | reverse complement strand
CACGCGATAGGGTCTCCATGTGTAGTGTGTTCTGGATTCGCTTCCCATTCCGCAAACTGGCGAGTTTGACACGTTCCTCTTTTAACATGTTTTTCTCTTGCTGTTTGACAAACCAGTACACACATACTGGCTCAGTGTCTGGTTGGCATGCGTACTGGATCACAATGTCGTCTGACTCACACCTCACAATATATTCACCCTCTGAATGATGTAGCACAGATTTTCTAAAGTGTGTATTTCTTTGTCTGTCTCATAGCCTTTTTCTGTATGGATCTATCAGTTAGAGTAGCCAGTACTGTTTGACATTTCGTGTGTCGAATGCACCAACAATATTATCAATATTATCATCGTTCACCTCAGGCTGCAAAACACACATATCAGCACACATAACAGCACAGTCACTACAATCAGACATACAGGGAGGTTCTAAATCAACCGATGATGGCAACTTAACTGATGTTTTTGTGTTGATGTCCTGTGTGTGTGTTGTTGGTAGGTCTATTCCATGTGTATCTACACATGCCGTATTCCCCTGTTCTACACCACTGTCAGGCAGACTCGAGGCACTGAGGACACAGTCACTTTCACACATAACACTTGCCTGCTTCTGTTTATGCTTTCGAGAACGCTCCACATCTCGTGGTCTTTGAGATAACGATTTCTTCCTGTAGTACTGTGCTTGTGTGCTGCCATTCACTGTTGGATCCGCCATGTTGGTTGACACTGCTGTGTCCACTGGTTTCAGTCCCAAGACAAAAACCACGCTGTCCCCTTCTCCTGCCACTTTCCAGCTGGAAACTGCATTGTCAGTCAGCAGGGCGCCTAAGGTCCTCTCCACAGCCGCTGGAAGTCCAGTAACTGGCATTTTTGAATGAATTTCTAGTTTTACTGCTGCTCACAGAAAATGTACGCCCTGTCCGCTTAACTTCTCGTGACCAACCCCGAGAGACAGAGAGAGAGAGACAGAGAGAGAGACAGAGAGAGACAGAGAGAGAGACAGAGACAGGGACAGAGAGAGACAGAGACAGAGAGAGAGAGACAGAGACAGAGAGAGACAGAGACAGAGACAGACAGACAGACAGACAGACAGACAGAGAGAGAGACAGAGACAGAGTAGAGAGAGAGATTCAAACCATTTTTTTCTCTGGTCGATCGGAGTATCAGTGCCAACCTGTGAGGGAATGCCGGGGTCCTGTCAGTATAAAAGAACATAGTTTACATCCCCACCTTCTGAAAGTTCTGGGCTAGGAATGCCTCTTTTCTATCCCTCTCTTTGTTTCTGCCTTGTTCCTTTACTTCTTGTCGCATTCTTCTTGTCCATTGTCTGCCTTCTTGGTCCATTCTCTTGGTCCATTTTCTCCCCTCTTTAATAATAATTAATAATAATAATAATAATAATAATAATAATAATAATAATAATAATAATAATAATGACGACAACCACGACGACGACGACGACGACGACGACGATGATGATGATGATGATGATGAAGTTTTTTTCGTTATGATAATTATGACATGCTCCAATCCATACAATGCCTTAAGATCACTCTAGCCCTATCAAGCATCTCCTAGCAGAGAAAGTCCCTATCTAAACCCGCCAAGGCTCCGATTGAACTTAGCACTATCAGCCCCGAAGGCTCTTAGCAACTCTTCCTCGAGTTATTTAGCCTGGTTGTCTTCATTTTGCTCTTCAGCATTTTGCCCAAATGGGAATGTGAGGCTATGTTTCAGTAGATGTACAATTTTCAATTCAAAATTTTATTTCAAGAAACCTCCCGTAGGGGTACATGAAATTTGACAAAACCAATGCTTGCAGATATGGGCGTGTGAAAAATACTCACAACAAAAATTCTAGCACAATGGATGGCACAAAAAAGAAAAAAGAAAGAGTATTCACAATACATTAGGAGAACAAAACACCCCACAAAAAAACAAAACAAAACAAAAACAAAAAAATCAACAGCATGATGTTTAGATGACTCGACAATTAATGTGTTCTCGTTCTCTCTCTCTCTCTCTCTCTCTCTCTCTCTCTCTCTCTCTCTCTCTCTCCTCTCTCTACAGGGTGCACACACCACAGTTAACTTTTGCCACTTTTCCTTCTGTTTTTCTGTACTGTTTTTTCTTGGGGGGCGGAATAGCTCAGTGGTCAGAGCACTCGCTTTCCCCCGAGTCGAGTTAAGCAGCCTTGAGCGTGGTTACCAGTTGGATGGGTGACCGTTTGCACGCCTTGGCTTCAATACAGTTTCCCCCAGTTCACCCAGCTGTACATGGGTACCTGCCCTCTTTAGGGTCAGGGAAGGTAAAGCAGCGAGGGAGAGGAGACAGGCGCCGCCCTCAATATGCTGGCCCCTAAAGAAGCTGAGAACTTTGATGCCTCGCTCCCCTACGACTGCCTAGGTTATGGGACACCTGTACCTTTTTACCTGTTTTCCTGTAGTACTGTTGCATTCATACCGCAGGTACTAAGGTATCTACACAAATCCAAACCGCTTTTTGTGAAAGACTAGCCTCTGACTCAAAACTCAGGTGATTTTGCACAAATTTGGTAGGTTTGGAATTAAAAAATAAATTCAGCAAACACTGTACGCCCTCAGTCCTTTGTCGTCTGCTAGCTTCCCAACCCCAACGTGCATGCCTGGGTGGACACTGTAGAAACAAAAGCAATTCTCCTTTGTGCCCAATCCAAACAGAACACAATCCATCTCGAAATTTAGGGTCACACATTTCAAAAGCCACCCCATGTACATTTTCCCCGTTTCATAATCTTGATAGAGGGCCCATGCATACCTGATTAGCATGTGGTCACATGACACCCTCTGATTTGGAATAGGTTCTGTTCTGTCTTAAACAGACGGCTCGCGTATTCCGGCCAATCAACACTCAGTTTGAAGCTTACCGCCATGTTGTGTGCGCAAGTGTATATTATGTCCCGTGTATGAGGTTTAAGCCTTGGATCTCACAGAAGCCTTTACTTTGCACATCTCTTGAATGTTCCATGGGGCAGTTTGTCCTTTCCACACTGAAAGATCCCCACCTGCAGGCTTCAACAGGTATGTGTATGTTTTGATGGGACATCTCTGTCTGTCTGTCTGTCTGTCTCTGTCTCTATCTCTGTCTCTGTCTGTCTGTCTGTCTGTGTCTCTGTCTGTCTGTCTGTCTGTCTGTCTGTCTGTCTGTCTGTCTGTCTGTCTGTCTGTCTCTCTCTCTCTCTCTCTCTCTCTCTCTCTCCTCTCTCTCATCTCTCTCTCTCTCTCTCAAATAAGCTTTCATTGTACACATTCCCCTTCATAAGGGGCTCAGGCCTATTTCAATAAACCATCTACCTCTGTCTCTGACTCTGTCTATGTCTGTCTGTCTGTCTGTCTGTCTGTCTGTCTGTCTGTCTGTCTGTCTCTGTCTCTGTCTCTCTCTCTCTCTCTCTCTCTCTCTCTCTCTCTCTCTCTCTCTCTCTCTCTCTCTCTCTCTCTTCTACTAGGTGGGGTGCATAGTACCAGGTCTTCTCCTGTGCATGTAATTCTGCAGGAGGTCTGCCTGCTGGCCTCAGCCGACACAATCCGACTTCAGAGCAGCTCACATTTTGGTACTGGGTGCATGCTGGGTATGTTCGTGCTTCTCTAACCCACTGAATGATCCCTGAATCAGATAGCTTCTCCACGGGGATTCTAAAAATTATAGCCAAACCAACCAAGCTTGAACAGTCTGTGTGAACAGTAAGGTTAGAACGGACAGTGTGTTGGGAACTTGAATCAGCATGAAAAGAACGAAATGTTTGTCCATCGTGTTCCATGAGGACCTCTACAAACAACAGAGGAGGCAGCTGCTGTTTCGGAACTTGGGCAGGGATTTGATTGTAGTGGTGGTGCCTCGCCCACAGCACCCCCCCCCCCCCCCCCCTCTCCCCATCCCCACTCTATCGGCCAAGTGAGCATAGGGACAGTCAGCAATGGAGATGTTCTCCAAAGGTTAACTATCCCCCAGGGCTGCAGCACATAATTTTTATCAGGCGCATAATGGCAGCGTAACGCATTTTCGCTCATGTGAAAGACAAGGAAAGTGGCTATCTGAGCGTTCGACGACGACGACGACGACGACGACGACAAGGCGAACGAGGACGAGAAGAAGAAGACGACGACGACGACGAAGAAGAAGAAGAAGAAGAAGAGAGAAGAAGAAGAGAAGAAGAAGAAGAAGAAGAAAGAAAGAAGAAGAAGAAGAAGAAGAAGAAGAAGAAGAAGAAGAAGAAGAAGAAGAAAGAAGAAGAGAAGAAGAAGAAGAAGAAGAAAAAGAAAGGAAAAAAAGAAAGAAAGAAAGAAAGAAAGAAAGAAAGAAAAAGAAAGAAAGAAAGAAGAAGAAGAAGAAGAAGAAGAAGAAAAAGAGAAAAAGAAAAAAGAAAAAAGAAGAAAAAAAAGAAAGAAAGAAAAAGAAAGAAGAAAAAGAAAGAAAGAAAGAAAGAAAGAAAAGAAAGAAAGAAAGAAAGAAGAAGAAGAAGAAGAAGAAGAAGAAGAAGAAAAGAAGTTAAAGAAAGAAAGAAAAAGAAAGAAGAAAGAGAAAGAAGAAAAAGAAAGAAAGAAAAAAGAAAGAAAGAAAAAAGAAAGAAAGAAGAAGAAGAAGTGTGCAGAGATTGCTTTCCTTTTTTTCTTATCTTCTCTGTCTTTGGTTTTGCAAAGAGTGCTATCCTTTTTATGCACCATGTCTTTGGTAGAAAGTCAAGAAGGTCAGATTAGCCTCATGAAGATGACAGCTGCATGCAGCGGATGACCTTGACCTCTGGGCGTCGTGTCGGAGAGGCACCTGTGCTTTCAGAATGTTTGTGTGAGGTAAGAGTTGAAAGGCTCTGTTTCGTCTGGTTTGGTGCAAGTGACGCTCCAGAGAAACTGCTGGAGTATGTTCAAATTTCTTTAACGTCTTTTCACAAATTGTGATATTAGACCGAGAGAGAGAGAGAGAGACAGAGACAGAGACAGAGACAGAGAGACAGACAGACAGACAGACAGACAGACAGACAGACAGAGATAGAAACACACACACACACACACACACACACACACACACACACACACACACACACACACACACACACACACACACACACACAGGGGGGGGGGGGGGGGGGGGGGGTGCGGGGACAGTGACAGAGACAGAGAATGACAGAGGGGGAAGGGTGTGTGAATGTCAGGGGAGGAGGGTGTAGTTGGTAATGTATGGAAGATGGAATTTCAGGGGATCAATAGGGCCTACATGTGGATTGATGAAAAGCCTTAACGTTACTTACCTACTGAACTACAATGAACAAAAAGGAAAATGCAGTTCTAACAATTCCTAACAAAAACAGTAGTTCCAACGAAAAAATGTAAAGTAATTTCACATGAGAAAAAAATTGTAAGTAGCCTACCCCAACCCCCCAACCCCCCAACCCCCCCCCCCCCAAAAAAAAAAACAAACAAAAAAAAACCACGAAAGAACCAACAACAACAACAACAACCCCCCCCCCCCCAAATAATATTTTTTTACAAGCTACCCCACCCCACCCCCAACAACAACAACAACAACAAGAGAAAAAATCAAACATAAACAAAAGACCACCCAACCACCCAAAACAAGAACGAGAATTCCCAACAACAGCAACGAGAAGGCAATTATGAACATAATCATCCCCCCTCCCTTCCCCAAGAAACAACCAAAATAAACAATAGATATAACAAAAAATCCTGTGAACAGGGGACCTATTAAACCTCTTAAAATACAAACAAGGGAGAAAAAAAATACTGGTTTAGAGCGTCTTTAAAGTCCAAAGCAATCACAATAACAAACCAACTGGACTATGCATCAGCGATTTTAAAAAAACATACATAAGTGGCAGACTGTTAAATATTGTTGGACTGGTGTGTGTTGGTGGGGGGGGGGGGGGGGGGGGGGGGGGGCGAGGGGTGGGTGGAGTGTGTGTGTATGTGTGATGTGTGGTGTGCGCGCGTACCTGTGTGCGTGGGTGTGTGTGTGTGTGTGTGTGTTTGCATGCGTGCACGCACACGTGTGTGTGTGTGTGTGTGTGTGGTGTGTGTGTGTGTGTGTGTGTGTGTGTGTGCGCGCGTGTGTGGGTGTGGGTGTGTGTAGGTGTGTGTGTGTGTGCCATGTGTGTGGGTGTGGGTGTGTGTAGGTGTGTTTCTTTCTGTGTGCACTTGAAACTATGAGTCTGTACCTGTGTACTTGCATGGTTTTGGAGGAAAAAAAGAAAGAAAGAAAGAAAGAAAAAGACCAGACCTACCAATCACATGGTTATCTGTAGATGTTAAGGTTACAACAATCAGCCTTGAGGACCTAGCATCACATGGTTATCAGTAGCCTAGATGTTAAGGTTACAACCATCAGACTTGAGGACCTAGCATCACATGGGTGTCAGTAGATGTTAAGGTTACAACAATCAGCCTTGAGGACCTAGCATCACATGGTTATCAGTAGCCTAGATGTTAAGGTTACAACAATCAGTCTTGAGGGCCTAGCATCACATGGTTATCAGTAGATGTTAAGGTTACAACAATCAGACTTGAGGACCGTCTTCAGTTGGCTCCCACCAGAGGTGGAACCGGGCTGGATAGTGCAGTGGTTAGAGCGTGGAGCTCGCCATCTGACCGTGGGGGGTTTGAACCACCACCTGTTGAGGGAATTCCCCCCCTTCCCCCCCCCCCCCCCCCCCCCCCCCATGGAGTTAACATCAGTATCGACTCCACTGCCCCCACCCCCACCCCCCAAATTTATCTGATGAGACTACAAACCCCAACGCTCTGTGTACAATTGTACACAGACCATCTTGCGTACGTGTACATTCGAACCCGTTCCGCCTTTCGGAAGAGTAGCCCTTTCAATGCTGGTAGGGATGGATGACAAAACGTTCTTCTTCCTGTCTTTTTTTTTCCTTTTTTTTTTTAAAGGGGCCAACAACAACCTACACAAACAAACAACCATGAATCCCGCATACATACTGGTGCTGCTTTTAGACACCCCTCCTCCCCCCCTCCTCCCTTCCCTCTCTCCCCCCTCCCCCCCTCCCCCCTCCCCCCCCCCCCCCCCCTCCCCCCGAAGTCGGAATACAGCTAACGTAAAGGCAGGTTGGGTAAAAGCGGTTGCATACGTCAAAATATCACCATTTCATTTCATTTCATATCACTTTATGTCACAGCAGAATTCTCTGCCTGAAATTCGGGCTGCTCTCCCCGGGGAGAGCGCTTCGCCACAAGTGCAGCGCCTACCCATTTTTTTTTCTTTTTCTGTGTGCAGTTGTATTTGTTTCCCTACTAGAGTGGCTTTTTTTTTTTTACCAGAAATTTGCCAGGGACAACCCTCTTGTTGCTGTGGCTTCTTTTACGTGCGCTAAATAATGTGTTAACACGCGGGGCCTCGGTTTATCGTCTCATCAGAAAGACTAGTGCCCAGACCACCACTCAGGGTTTCATGGATGGGGGGAAAAGCTTCGGGCCCAAACGGGATTCGAACCACCCC
>JASPKP010000450.1:42500-46021 GCA_030674155.1 Stramonita haemastoma | reverse complement strand
AAATTTAAAGCAGCTAGGGAGTATTTTTGGTCTTAAAAGAAGATTGTTTTTCGCTTTACACTGGCTGTAAAGATTTTTTATTTTCCAGTGAAGTGATAATGGATGTTGTCCCGGTACTTGCTGTGTCTATTTTTGTCTTCAAAGAAGATTGTTTTTCTGTTTTACAGGGCTGTAAGGCAGTTTTATGTTTTTTCCATGAAGGAAATGGATGTGTGCCCCGTACTTGCTGTGTGGTGATATTTCGGTGGTAAAAAGTAATAAAGGGGTACTCTCCCTTAGTTCCTGGTGGGGGGGACGGGGGACCCCTGGTGGTAGACTGGCACCTTTGCCTTGTGATTGCTACCTGGGTTTGAATCCTTTTTAAGGGGTATTTTCCCCCCCGGGAATTTAACTAGTGCCGACTCCACCCCCCCCAATAGCCCCCATGAAAAGATGAGACTGAAACCCAAGGTCCTGATGTGAACACATGCAGAACATCTTGGCCACTTTAAAAAACCTTTTTCGTTTTTGGGAAGGGAAAAACCATTGTGTGCTGGGGGTAACGGGGATAAAAATTCAAAAAAACTCTACAAAGGGGACTAGATTTGGGGGGGGGGGGGGGGGGGGGGGGGGGGGGGGGGGGGGGGGGGAAAAAAGCCCTACATGAGTGTTTTTGTCCATCACCCAAAAAAAAATAAAAATAAAACATCAGAAATCCTGGCGGGGTTCCATTAGCTGACTGTACAATGCGCCTTGTTGGGGGATGGTTTTTCTCTAAGAGGTTAGTTAACTCTGTCTTTTTTTGAAAGCCACTCCATTTCCCTGCAAATGCTTACAAAAATACAGGGTGAGGCTCCACACAAAATCCCCTATTTTTGGTGTTTTGTATTTTGTTTTTTTGCATTTTTGTACCACTTTAGTCCGGCAGTTTTCTCTGCGTGAAATTCGGGCTGCTCCCCCCGGGGAGAGCGCGTGCCACAGTGCAGCGCCTACCCATTTTTTTTTCTTTTTCTGCATCAAGTGTATTTGTTCCCTACAGAGTGGCTTTTTACACAGAATTTTGCCCCCAGGGACACCCCCCTTGTTGCCGGGGGGTTCTTTTACGTGGGGCTAAATGTGATGTGTACACCTGCATCACCATCCTTGACATCCAAGCCCACCCTAAACTGCCCCCAGTCTTTCAGAGAGCTGGGCCAGCAATGGGGAACCTGGGGTGGAATGGGCACCACCAGTTTCTTTTTTTTAATAATTTTTTTTTCATTGGGGGGGGGGGGGGGGAGGGGGGGTCTCCTCGGCTGGAACTCTTGAGGTTCACCAATGGTGTTTTAGACACCATCCCTGAAGTTGGAATGCGGGTACCTAAATGTGGAGAGGGGGAGGGGGGGGGGGGTTGATGGTCACATTCGAATAAATATGCATTGGTGATCTTCGGAGCAGTAGCCGAGGGAGAAGTGGGGGGGAGGGTTCACTTTTCATCATATTCATTTGATCTCTTTTGTTGCAAGGAAAAGAATGCCCCACCCCCCACCCACCTTCCTCCTCTAAAATAAAGAAGGGAGGGAGATAAGAGAGGTGAAATATAGTTGCATTGGTTTGACGCAGAGAGGCAGACTGTGTACTACTACTATCACTGAGAGTGAAGGGTTGTGAAAGAGAAGACGAGAGAGACATATCTGTATGAACTGTGATCTCCGCCCATCTTTTTTACCCAGTGGTACCCTGACCTTGCTGATATTGATGCTCATTTTTTGGGGGATGTTACAAAGTGTGCTCAGTTCATATCTGTATGAACTGTGATCTCGGCCCATCTTTTTACCCCAGTGGTACCCTGCCCCCTTGCTAATATATTGATGCTCATTTTTGGGGGATATTACAAAGTGTGCTCAAGTTCTGATGGTGTTGTTTTCTTGAATCGTACCACTGACGGTAATCAGGGATGTTTCTTTTTTGACATATCAAGCTTCATATTACCTCATTATAATCTGTATGTGTTTGTAAGTTGTGTGTTCCTGTATCCATTTTTGTCTGATGGTAATCGGGATGTTTCTTTTTTGACATATCAAGGCTTCATGTTTACCTCATTATAATCTGTATGTGTTTGTAAGTTGTGTATTCCTGATCAATTTTTTTCTGATTTTTGTTCTTGTCTTTTTTTTTAAAGCTATATTCATAGTTTTTATTTGAAAGCATACTTTTTGCAACAATGAACATTTTTTAATAAAATTTTTAAAAAAAAAAAAAAAGTGTTTGATTTAAGGTGCTTTTATTGTGAAACTGGTGGATGAGAAGAGTGATGGGTTTTAATGTGTGTTGTACACTTAAGGGTGCTTTTATTGTGAAATGGTGGATGAGAAGAGTGACTGGGTTTTAATTAATGTGTGTTGGACACTTAAGGGTGTTTTATTGTGAAACTGGTGGATGAGAAGAGTGACTGGGTTTTGATAATGTGTGTTGGACACTAAGGGTGCTTTTATTGTGAAATGGTGGATGAGAAGAGTGACTGGGTTTTGATAATGTGTGTTGGACACATTTCATAGCCGAGTGGCTAAGACCTCAGTCCCATTGTCCATGAAGTTGTGGGTTCAAATCTTGGCGGCGTTTTGGTGAATTAAGGTGGGGTTTTTACAGTCACAAAGATCAACTTCAAGTGCAGACCTGCCAGTGCCTTAATTTCTACATGTATTATAGACATGCAGAAGATCAACACTCCAGATCCTGTCATTCATATGAGCGTTCAGTGGGCTACAGAAACACAATGTACCCAGCATGCAGCCCCGAGGTCGAATGTAGCTACCTTCATGGTTGGCAAAAACAGTCCATAAGCAAAATTTCACCATTGGGAAACCTAGAGGAAAAAAGAAGAAGAAAAAAAATTGTGTGTTGTCTGTTAGCCCCCTAAAACAAAGAATGTTAAAAAAGACTTCGCAGTCTATCCCAGGGTTTAACCCCAGCACAAGGTTGGTACCCCTTTTACACCTGGGTGGGGTGAGAAAATAGCCGTAGTAAAGTGCTTTTTCCAAGGGCACAATGCTGGGAATCGAACCCCCAACCTTTTAGATTACGAGTCCAACGCCCTAACCATAGACTACAGCAGCGGCTAAACAAAACAGACCCCCCAAAAAAAACAAACAACAAAACAAAACAATTTTAAAAAAAACCCAACCATCCAACCAAACGAACAAAATGAAACAAGCATTTTCGCTGCATGTGTGAGAAAATGTTTAATTTAACCCTCTAATCCTGAACCGGGATTTTGCCAGGATTGAATAATTGCCCCCCCCCCCCTGAATCCTGATCTGGGATTTGCCGGGATTTACACACAGTAGTTTTCCATCAGGCAGTGACCATCATCACTAATTGCTACCACATGCAAAGCTTTATCAGGCTAGAGGTACAAATCCTGCCCAGAGTCTGGAAGTAATTATAGCTCTGGTGTGTACTCAGAAGGAGGAAAAGGCAAGAGCAGTGCCTAAACATTTAAGGAAAAAAAATTCCTGTCTGCATAATTTGTTTTATTTTTTTGTTTGTTTTTCATTTAAAGT
>JASPKP010000450.1:0-37500 GCA_030674155.1 Stramonita haemastoma | reverse complement strand
GTGTGTGTGTGTTGTGTTTTGTTGTGTGTGTGTGTGTGTGTGTGTGTGTGTGTGTGTGTGTGTGTGTGTGTGTGTGTGTGTGTGTGTGTGTGTGTGTGTGTGTGTGTGTGTGCGCGGCGCGCGCGCGCGCGTGCGTGCGTGTTACTGTGTGTGTGCGTGCGTGTGTGCACACGTGCGTGTACTCACGCGCTTCTGCCTGCACGCATGCATGCTTGCATTGTTGCATGTGTATGTGTGTTATGTGTGTGCGCGCACGCACATAATTTTGAGCACGCTTGCGCACGCTCAAAGGTGTACATGCACTCTTGAAACGCGAAACTTTCTCTCCCATTTCATTTTCATCATCCCCCCCACTCCCCCCCCCCCCCTCCACACACACTCTCTCTCTCTCTCTCTCTCTCTCTCTCTCTCTCTCTCTCTCTCTCTCTCTCTCTCTCTCTCTCCTTCTTGACAAAGCGATCGACTGGCATGTTCATTGCTCGGATTTCATCCTTCCTTCCTTGACGCGTAAATTGCGATGACGTAAATATATGTCTGCCGTGATGACGTCATCCTGCTATGACGCAAAAATATCGTCAGGACGTGCGTCATAGCCGAACAAGGCGAAATCGTTTTGGAAAGTATCTACCAACTTGTTCAGAAGAGCTGGAGGCGCTTTTCTGAAAGAAAGAAATATATTAAAGATATGTATTAATATGTATCTTTATGTTAATATAAAAGTATAAAGAATATTAAAGAATATTAAAGAAAAATATGAATGCAAAAATTTTTTAAGAAAAACCACCACCATCAACATACTACACCATAAACAACGTAAATAAATAAATAAATGAAAAAAACAAACAAACAGATAAATGAACACCTTGATAAATTTATGGGGGGAGGGGGGGGGGGGGGGCGAGACAGCCTGGTGGTCAGAGTGATGCACTTGTGATCTGCTGACCCGGGTTCGAATCTCGCTGAGGAGGATTTTTCCTCTGGAGTTAACATCAGTGCCCACTCCACTCTCCCCAAAAGTCATGCGGATGAGACTGTAAACCGAGGCCCCGTGTGCGATGAACGCACGCAGAACATCTCGTTCATACATTAAAACCCGTTCCGCATTTAGGCTAGGAGGAGTATGCTATTGTGTGCCGGTGGGAACGGATGACAAAATTGACACCTGTATACACACGGGAACTGGATGTAAAAAAAAAAAAATGCACATGCGTACTTATTCCATTATCCTCGAAATAAAAGAATGAAATTGAAAAAAAAAAAAAAGAAAGAAAAATCACACACACACACACACACACACACACACACACACACACACACACACACACACACACACACACACACATTGATATTTCCGTTCTTATATATTTCTCCCTTTCTCTTAAAAATATCTGTTTGTATATTACATTTTTTGTGCACTAAGATAACTAACCCCCCATACCCCCCCCCCCCCCCAAAAAAAAAAAAATCCTTCAGTTAAGACTATCAACCGAGGTCCCCTGTGCAAACACACGCAGAACATCTTGCGAACACGATAACACCTGTTCCGCTTTTCGGAAGAGTAGGACATTGTATGTCAGTGGGAACGGATGACAAAATTGACAAAACTGCATAAACACGAGAACGTGATGTAAGAAAAAAAAAAGGACAGGAATGCTTATTCCATTATCCTCGAAATGAAAGAATAAATAAATTAAGTAAATGAATAATTGGATCCTAAATAACTAAAAACAACAACAACAACAACAACAACAACAACAACAACAACAACACACAAACCCAACCAACCAAAGAAAGAAAGAAAGAAAGAAAGAAGAAAGAAAGAAAAAGAAAGAAAGAAAGAAAGAAAGAAAAATGAAAGAAAGACAGAAAGCAGGAAAGAAAGAAAAAAGAAAGAAGATAGAAAGAAAGAAAGAGGGAAAGAACAGAAAGAAAGAAACAAACAAAGAAAGAAAGAAAAGAAAGACAGCAAGAAAGAAAGAAAGAAAGAAGAAAGAAAGAAAAGACAAAAATAAAGAAAGAAACGAAGAAAGAACAGAAAGAAAGAAAGAAAGACAGACAGATAGAAAGACAGACAGACAGAAGAAGAAAGAAAGAAAGAAAGACAGAAAGAAAGAAAAAGAAAAGAAAGGAAAGAAAAGAAAGAAAGAAAGTAAGAAGGAAATAGATAAATAAATAAAGACAGAAAGAGAGAAAGAAAGAAAGAGAGAAAGAAAGACGGACAGACAGAAAGAAAGAAACAAATAAGCAAACAAACAAATAAATAAACAAATAAACACACAAACCAACCAACCAACCAAACCAACCAAAGCAAACCAACCAAACCAACCAACCAACCAAACCAACCAACCAAACCACCAAATAAAGAACTACAGGACACTTCAAGGTTGTTGTTTTTGCTTTTATTCTAAAATAAATGATCTGATGCACTGCCCTTTCAGCTACACAAGGAAGCACCAGGAATTTGTGTCAGTTGCTCAGCACTGCTGATATCATTTTTCTTACTCATTTCATGTTTCATATTCATAAAACAGGTGTTACTCTCAAATAACAAAAAACAAAACAAAAAAATGCATTGCATCATGGAAAAAAAGTATGATATTCAACAAATTGAACCTGTGTTACACGTGACACTGCACGGAATCAAAGTTTTTTCAAACATGTGGACAAATCTTCCTTCACTTCACATCATAAAGTGAATATAAGTTATTAAGAAACATTATTCATGCTGGTAATTGCTATTAAGTTGGATTACATGCTGATTTTACTAGAAAATTGACAACTGACCTCTGACCCGTAACTGCGTTACACTATGAAAATGAGTGTGACAGGATACAAACTATTAAGTCATTCTCGCCTCCTTCTGGGAATTTCTGCTTGAAATGTCATGAGTCCATGCTGTCTGGTGGATGAATTTAGCAGACATTCACTGGCGATTGTTGCTGGTGTCATTTGCCAAGTACGGGATTTTGAAAATTCAGGCATAACTGTGCTACATTTCGACACGAAAACTTCAAAATTGTATTGAGGATGTGTTTAAACATTCTTATGTTAATAAATGCCTTTAATCATCTCATTATGATGAACTTTAAGCATTTCCATGACCATCTTTAGCCAAGTGATCACTACGGCAAACGATCCAAAGTTTTCCTCGGGCTCTGTTACGTGACTCATAATGCAGTAAGGGCTTAGTTTGGACGTCAAAATATAAAAGTTGAAAAGTTAAGTGCAATATTTTTGTACAGGATAATGTTGAACAATGTATTCTTTTGTTAGTAAAAAAGAAAATATAAGGTTTATTTGCACTGAAGACTTGTAAACTGCTTATGTTGAACACTGCATATGCCTGTCCCCTTTTCAGGGGCTATTTTTGGACTGATTTTTCCCATTCCATTGCAATTTCTCAAAAACAGGCCAAACAAACAAATATCCCTTGATACTGTAATTTCTTTAACCATATTAGGATGTTTTTATTCATATTGCATTGAAAAGAAACAACTTTTATGAAAATAAAATCCATCTATTGTAGATCACCCCAAATAGTGACCAAGAGCAAAGAATGACTCATATATATATATATATATATATATATATATATATATATATATATATATATTATATATATATATATATATATATATATATATATATATATATATATATATATATATGAGACAGTACTAAAAGGTTGTGCAAAAAACGGGACACAGGTTATAGAATTTCAAAGGTGAAATCATATAAATTTCTCTGTAATGTTTGAAAGGTAAACCATTTTACCTGTATGGAAACTAAAAGCAAAAGATAACTTATGCATTATATTTTCTGATAACATGGATAATGTCAGACCATCCGAATAATGACTTTGACATTCAGTTCGATTTTTTCGTTTTACAAACATCAATTTTATCAAATCTACTAAACCCATCTTCCTAATAATATTGTGGTATCTTTTTATGGTATAAGCTGACAGAATTACACAACCAACCAAAGAAAAAAATATTGTAAGTAGTTTATTTTTCTTATCAAATACAGAACAGGGTTGTGATAACGGGTAATTGTCGGTATTTTACTGATTGTAAACAGGGAATACCGAAAATTTTCGAAGCAGCCAGTACCGCGTACTGATTCTGTTTGCCTGTGACCGATTAGATTTCCGTCTCAAAAAAAAAGTCTGAAGTGACATTTTCTGACAGTCTGTCATGCGCCTGTACTGTGCTTAGGTACCTACCCCTTCCCACCCCTTCCGATGAACATCTTTAGCGCCAGCCTCATTAGCCTAGCATGCAGAACAGCAAGCTTTACTGTGAAAGAATAGAGCTTCGCGCTCTTCTCGGCATGACAGTCACTTCTATTCACAATGAGTAAATGGGGCCTAGATTTATTTATTCTATATTCTTTTAATCTTTCAGTTTTATATCGAGGATAATAGAATAAGCACTCCTGTGCTTTTTTACATCCAATCCCCATGTGTATGCAGTTTTGTAAATGTCATCTGTTCCCACTGGCACACGATGGCTCTTACGAAAGCGAAAAGCGGAGGGTCTATGACTATGAATTTGCCCGTTGCTTTGAGAGAGAAGAGTCCAAAACTAAATCTAAATTGAACAAAAGATCTAGATGAGGGCTAAGCATAGAAACAAGAAAGAAGAATATAAGTCTCACGAATGATGCCATGCAAAACAACAGACTGAAACAGACTATGACACAGGCCTAGAAAAAAAATCTATTTCCTGTGTGCTTCGTGCCCAAGAAGCGAGTGGCAGCAGCACGGCAGTCAAAGTCTGAGAGATTTGCATTCAATTTAGATTTAGTTTTGCTGCCGAACAATCCCCCCCCCCCTCCCCCTCACTGAATAGTTTCGTTTTGTTCACAGTATGTACCGGATTTTATTTTCTTGGGACCGATTTTGGGGGAGTTGGTCAAGATATCTCTGAAATGGCAACTCGCAGTACCGGTTTTTAAAAATCCTAGCGCGAACCCCGTACAGAAGGGTTCGCCACTATGACCTTTTGCCACTTTCTCATATCTATAAGCCTTCAGTGCCTGGGCGTTATCCCAGTTCTTGATAAAATCATTGAGGCTACTGGGGGCAACAGCAAAGTGAGAGGCTGTATGACCAGTGGCTTTCTTTCCCACTCATGGAATTCCACTTTACAGCTTAGTCTTTAGTGTGAAGTATTATTAATACTAGCATAAATACAGTACCCCTAAGCCAACAAGGATCCCATCTTGATCTACCCCTCCCTTACTGTCCATCCCCTGCACTCGCCTAAAACCTAAAACTAATGCATGCAGCCTATGACCTTGGCCTCATTCATTCTGGCACCATTCGCCTGCAGCGCGTGGGAACTGTCCGACCAGTGCCTGGAAGCGAGACTGACTTTCCCGCACTTTTAGATAGGCCTTGTTCATGTAAACATCTATGTACACGAGTCTCTGAATAAAACTATATTATATCCCATCGAGTTGTCTGTTAGTCTGTTCACATCCCTATATGTGTTTTCACTTTAAGGCAGTAAACTTATAATAAGAACCCAACCTAGTAGTGATATAAAATCTTACTAAAAAGAATAAGATTTATTACATGGTGGCAGCGTGGGTGCTGTACAAAATGATTTCAGACTGACACAACTGTGCCATGGACTACTAAATTCGACCAACGGATTTACAGTGCCTGATTGGACATATGTGACATTGATTCAACATTGGATTACTCTGTGCTGGTATAATACCTGTGCTGTTTGTCATATACGTCATCACCAATCAGGTAAGTGGTATCTTTTCATATTTTACCACACACAACCACTATGGCTGACAACTTGCCCTATCCTAAGATGGACTGGTCGCACGGCGACCGCGCACAAGCACTCAGAGACTTCAGACAGATGTGCACTGTGTGGTTTGCAGTGAAAAACACTGATCCTAAAAAGCAGCACAACCACATCATTCTCTGGTTAGGGACAGAAGGATTAAGACTCTTCAACACCTGGGAGTTGACACAAGAACAGCTCGAGGAACCAAACAACATATGGGAGAGACTTGATCTTCTGCAGCCACAAGAGAACTTTCGTATACACAGGCTAGAGCTTCAAAGAGTGAGACAAAAAGAATCTGAAACAGTAGAAGATTTTGTGACGCGCTGCAGATCCAAAATTCAGAAATGTAGATACCAAGCAGATCAGGCTGAAGAGAGAGTGCTGGAACAGCTGATATCCGGCACGAACCAGTCTGCCGTCCAGAGAGACTTGCTGTCCAAAGACGCTACATTGACTCTAAATCAAGCTCTAGCTATTGCTAAATCGCACGAGGCTACCGCCAGCTACATGAGTCAGATGAAGAAGCTAATGGGTGGTGACAGCGCAGAGCAGCAGCAAGCAAATATTGACGCAGTCAAAGCAAAACAAACGTGCGGAAATTGCGGTACAAGACACCCACCTAGAAAATGTCCGGCATATGGCGCAGAATGCTACAGGTGCGGAAAACCGAACCACTGGCAAGAAGTCTGCAGATTGACTACAGAAGGAAAAGCCAAGTCTTCGCGTCGAACGGAGCATCGGCAAGGGCGTGGAGACAGACACTGAGGCAGATCTCATCACACAAGGCGAAAAAGTAACTCGAACTCGAACTCGAAATTAATGAGGGTAATGGATAAGCCGAGCTATTTACACAGCCTCTGGAAAGAAACATTATGAATAATCAATATATAGACGAAATGTAGATAGCAAAAAAAAAAAAATCATCAGTCTATGTACCATTACTGATATGAATCATTGAAATTGACAACGAATCAAATGAATATGCAACAGTCAGCACAAACTATCCTCCATAACATTATCTCAAAAGCAGACATGCCTCCCACCACCCACAGCATAACACACACCTCACCATACACCACATACCACACACTCATCTGATATATCATAACATGTACAGTTTCTTGCTCAGGTAGCTGAAAAATCATGAAAATAGCATACCTTTCAGAAAGAAACAAAAACAAAAACAAAAAAAAATCATCAAAACAACAACAACAATAAAAGAGAAACTTTTGCATCATTATTTATCAAAGACAAAACACACACCACACACAACACACACCCACCACCACACCCCAATTCAAGGGAGCACAAAGTCAAAAAACACATTCAAAGGGAAGAGACAACGCAAAAATCAACTGTTACATACCGATGATGAAATCGCGACGATGGATTTCTAGACTTTTAACATGAAAACATGGACGACATCGAGCCGAGATATACACAATCGTCGTGGACTCAAAAACAGCAATGGGTTAAGGTGGACACGGGAGCACAGGGGAACATCCTCCCACTAAGAACGTTTCGCAGGATGTTTCCAGAGAAGCTAGACGCAGAAGGCTTCCCAGCAAAAGGGCAACGACGCCCAGAAGAACAATCCTTCATGCATACAATGGCACCGTCATCAAAGAGCACGGCGTCATTAAGCTTCGTTGCAAACACAAAGCAGACTGGCACGAAGCTGAGTTCTTCGTCACTGACAGCGACGTCCGGCAATCCTGGGATTACCAAGCTGCAGAGCACTGCAGTTGGTGACAGTACACTGTGCCGTACACGCAAAACCGCCCGTGCAAGATGAAATTAAGCCCATCTTGAGCGCAAAAGACCTACAGACTGCGTACCCTGATAGGTTCGAGGGCATTGGAGACTTTGAAGGAGAACTGCACATATCTCTAGAGTAGGACTCCAAACCTGTCATCCAACCCCCACGCAAGAAGACCCTCAAAGCAAAACAGAGCGGCAGCGATCCAGACATGGCTTTGCTTTGTCTCCGGTCGACCCCCATCAACACGCCCTACCATCCCCTGCTGAGCTCCTCTATTCCCGCACAATCCGTCCAACCTCCCGTCCCTCCCCTCCATATCTTTGGAACACCAGAAGACGCGAGAAGCCCTGAAGACCCGTCAACGGAAGCAGAAGGAGTACCACGACCGCAGCGC
Source organism: Stramonita haemastoma (assembly GCA_030674155.1). Lineage (NCBI taxonomy): Eukaryota > Metazoa > Mollusca > Gastropoda > Neogastropoda > Muricidae > Stramonita > Stramonita haemastoma. Next base: position 29,531 of record JASPKP010000450.1, on the reverse strand, counting down.
CAAAGATCTGCCCCACTCAAAGTCGGGCAGAAAGTTTTGGTCCAAAGCCAGGACGGCACCTGGTCCCCAGCCCCGGTCCTACACTGTCCAAACCCCCAATGGAGGACAGTACCGGCGAAACAGACAGCAACTGCGGGCCCTGACGACCCAGACCCAGACCCCGCGGTCCAGCCGCCAGCCACGACACGTCACATGGACAGACGACACCCCAGACAACGACCCCAGGGACCCCGGCTACCTCGACAGCTGTCATTCTGATGACGACACCGGCAACACAATCAGACAGCCCCGGACACACACTACAACGATCAAACAGAAACCAAAACCACCTGAACGCCTTATTCAGGAAATCTAAATCTAACACTCTCGATCTAAAATTTCTGCTGATATAAAGATGAAGCAAATGAGCAACAATCAGATATACTGTGCATTCAGGCATGTTGATTTTTTAAAATATTTTCCTTCAAAGGACGGAGAAAGATAGTGAATACATACAAGCAATTCTATCGTGAAATCCCAACACTTGCACATAATTATACCCACAAACAAAAGAAATACACATGGACCAACATTTACTGTTCGGATGCATGATAATGAAAGACTGTAGAAAATAGTAAACTGCATGTGAAACTATATAATCTGCTAACCTCATTCTTCCTCTCATCTTTTGCTTGAATATATATCCAACTCTGTTTCTCAAATATATCTATCCATATATATCAATAATGAGTTATTCAATGTGGTAGGTTAATCAAATGAACATGAACTGTGCATGTCAAGGAACTACTTCAATACTTTCAAGATACTTCTACATCTTCAAGTTTTAATGCTGGCACAAGAGAGTTGACTCAAACAAATCCAGTGACATTAGCCAGGAACAACTATAATAGTCTCATACTGATTGGGGACGGATAGCCTAGTGGTCAGAACATTGCCCGCAATTTGACGACCGGGTTCGAGTCCGGTGGAGGAAATTTTTCCTGGAGTTAAATCAGTGCCGACTCACTCTCCCAAAAGTCTTCGGATGAGACTTTAACGAGCCCGTGTGCGAACGCATGCATACATCTTGCGCAACGTTAAATCCTGTTCCGCTTTCATAAGAGTAGGCCATCGTGTGCGGTGGGAACAGATTGACAATATTTACAAAAACTGCATACACACGGGGACCGGGTGAAAAAAAGCACATGATTGCTTATTCTGTTATCCTCGATATAAAGAATAATATAATTGTGAAAGGACATCACCAGCTTCACAAGAAAATAACAATCTTATTATAATTTTCTTTTGTAAAAGAAGGGGTATGAAGTATTATTAATACTAGCATAATAAAGACTGAAGGACAGTACCCCTAAGCCAACAAGGATCCCCATCTTGATCTACCCCCTCCCTTACTGTCCATCCCCTGCACTCGCCTAAAACTAAGGCATGCAGCCTATGACCTTGGCCTCATTCATTCTGGCACCATTCGCCTGCAAGCGTGGGAACTGTCCGACCAGTGTCTGGAAGCGAGACTGACTTTCCCACACTTTTAGATAGGCCTTGTTCATGTATACATCTATGTACACGAGTCTCTGAATAAAACTATATTATATCCCATCGAGTTGTCTGTTAGTCTGTTCACATCCCTATATGTGTTTTCACTTTAAGGCAGTAAACTTATAATAAGAACCGAACCTAGTAGTGATATAAAATCATACAATAAAAGAATAAGATTTATTACAATCAGTGCTGACTCCACTCTCCCCAAAAGTCTTTCGGATGAGACTGTAAACTGAGGTCCCCTGTGCCAACGCACGCAGAACATCTTGCGCACACGTTAAATCCTGTTCTGCTTTCCTAAGAGTAGGCCATCGTGAGCGGGTGGGAACAGATGGCAATATTTACAAAACTGCATACACACGGGGACTGGATGAAAAAAGCACATGAGTGCTTATTCCCTTATCCTCGATATAAAAGAATAAAATAAAATAAATACCCCCCCCCAAATATATGTAATATATACATGATATGGATATTGATATCACTATCAAATAACACCAGTATCAACAGAAACTGAAAAACAAAAACAATTTTTGTTAAAGAGAAAAAAAAAAAGAAATAGAAAAACAAGTCATGAGCATGGATGGAACAACTATAGTGAAACAATTATCAAAACAATGAAAAAGTGCAAGGCATTAAAAAAACAACGACTAAAACATCCACTTTCTTTTTAAACTATAACTTGAAGAAAAGATTCAGGAGAAAAATGTACCTAGTTGTGAAAGAAAAACAAAAAATGACAATTTCATAAAATTCTGTCAAAATTAATAAATTTTTGACAGAAAACACCTTGTTGAGATTTGCATTTCACCAGCTTAAAAAAACTATAACTTCACATAGGCTGGGAAAATTTTTTACTGTGGAATAAAATATTTATCGTGAATGATTGAAGTAGGGATATTCTATTATAAACTTAAATTCATCCCCTAGAACTGGCATTTGTTAAATGGAATCGAACAGGGAGTTGGACAATCCTGCAGATCAAAGTTCTGATGAGTTCGTACCAAGTTATGAAGGCGAAACTTCAATCGAAAATGAAAATGAAATGGAAGAAGAAACTGAAGAGTTGCCTGCTGATCCACAAGATCAACTCAAGTGGAACAGGTCAAAGTTTTTATTTATTTGTTTATTTATTTAATTAATTAATTTATTATTCTTTTATATGAAATAATGGAATAAGCATCCATGTGCTTTTTTATTTTTACATCCAGTCCCCATGTGTATGCAGTTTTGTAAATCTTGTCATATGTTCCCACCTGCACACAATGGCCTACTCCTAGGAAAAGCGGAACAGGATATAACTTGTGCCAAGATGTTCTGCATTCGGTTTATAGTCTCATCCAAGGAAGTTTTGGATGACCCAGGAGGGGGGGGGGGGGTCTTGTCAAGTGCACTACCAGTTTCCGTTTTTTTATATACTGATTAAGATAGTTATTATAGAGTAAATTTCACTTTTGAGGGTTTTTTGGGTGTTTTTTTTTTCAGGGGGGGGGGGGGGGGGGGTGTTATTGTTGCAAGTTAAATAACACACACTCTGCCACATAAAAAATTAATATCCAATTTCGACACAAAACAAACCCATAGTTTTTTGTGTGATGTTGTTATGATTTTTAAATATTTTTTTTATTGGTCACCCACTTTTCAAGTCAGTAAACTCAAAATTGCTTGGGCTCAGGGTGCTTATCTCCCCCTTTTTAGGTGGTAGGAATGCTAGGTGCGTAGGGATTACGGGAAACTGACGCTAGAAACTTCAATTCGGCTGCACTCCCGTAATATTTTTGGGGCAAGGGCAAGTGCGAGTCTAAAAACTGTTTGCTGGTTTTCACAGATTTTTCAAAGTATGCAAAAATGCACTGTGCACTTGTTTTTGGGGTTGAGGCAGTAGACAAACACCATGTAGTGATGAGAAAGTGGTAAATGATCATTAAGTGAGGATTAATTGTGTTCCTACAGCGTTGAACCCGCGCATGCATATTGTGGTTATTATTAATTCTCACCAAAGTACCTATAGCAGATGCATCCAAGACATAATACATAATACATAATACCTGGCCCTCCAAGGATGGCTTACGAATTTGCCACCTAAACATAAACCATGCAATTAACAAAATTGAAGATATATCAACACTCATCACAAATCAAGGTAAACCATTTCACATACTAGGGCTTTCTGAGTCAAGGCTCTCAGAACATATAATGGACACTGACATACACATACCAGGTTATAAAATCTTGCGAAAAGATCCACATAAGCCAAAAGAAACAGGTGTGTTAGTATATATTAGTGAATCTGTAACATTCAAACGTCTCCCTGACCTAGAACGTCATGAAATAGAATCTATCTGGATTGAAGTTTCAGTGAAAGGTACACGGCCTGTTGTAATAGGGTTCTGTTACAGGAATCCAACAGAAAGAACAAATTGGATAGACAAATTCGACTCCATGATGAATGAAGTCCTACTTGAATGTCAGGAACTAATCTTACTGGGTGACTTCAATATTGACCTTACTAAAGTACATAATCAATGGACCCAAGTTACGAATTCCTTCAATCTTCACCAATTAGTTAAATCTCCCACGAGAGTCACATCAAATTCAAGCACACTAATTGACCATATCTATGTATCAAACCCCGAAAACATCATAGAAACATGTGTCCCTGTGTATAACTGCAGCGACCACTACCCAGTCTGTGCCACTTGGTCAAAAAAAGGAACAAAAATTCCCAAACCTGGCCATAAAACTATAACCTATCGTTCTTTTGCAAAGTTTAATGAACAACATTTTCTCCTAGAACTATGTAACTCACGCTGTCAGAAACATTCAACATTGCTGATCCAGACTTAGCTATTGAGTTCTGGTTAAAGACATTCACTGAAATCTATAACAAACATGCCCCACTAAAAACCATTAGGATCAAACACGTCCCCAAACCACCTTGGCTCACAAAGGAACTAGAGGAAGCATGTTATCTAAGAGATTTTCTAAAAGAACACAAATATTATGAGGAGTCCAAAAAATTAAGAAACGCCATAATCTCACAAAAACGGCGTGAAAAAAAGAAATATTTTCAAGACTTACTATCTTCCAAACAAAATTCAAAGACTGTATGGCGAGCAAGAAATCAAATAACAAACAATCAATCATCTTCCAAATCAAATATAATCAAAGACATCTGTGCTGAAAAACTTAACAACCACTTCATCAATGTTTCTTCTAACGTAATTAGCAATGATAACTCAGAATCCAATGACTCAATAAATTAAAACAATACTGCCAAGAAAAGCATATACCTTCAAAACTTCACTTACCATTCATGTCTGTTTCAGAGGTCTATAACTATCTGACTCACCTCAAACAATCCAGAACGCATGGTCTTGATGGAATAGACAGCAAAATATTAAAATTATCAGCTCCAGTTATCACAGACACCCTAACATATATATACAACCTTTGCCTTGATAAGAACTACTTCCCCAACGCCTTCAAATGTGCTAAAGTGATCCCCATCTACAAGTCAGGTGATACTTCAGATCCTTCAAACTATAGACCAATCTCTATTATACCTATCCTTTCAAAACCCTGGAAAAAACATATGAATAAACACTTAGTCCATCATATAGAAACCAATAACTTTTCTCCATCCTAATCAGTCTGGATTTAGACAAAAGCACTCGTGCCATACAGCACTAACCAGTCTTGTTGACAAACTGGCTATCAAACATTAATGACAATAAATTTTGTGGAGTATTATTTGTTGATTTCAAAAAAGCATTTGATACAATTGACCACAAACTTCTCCTTTAAAAAGCTAGAAACTGTATAACATTTCTACAAAAACCTAGGACTACTAGATTCCTATCTTACAAACAAGCAACAGTGTGTTTCAATAACTACATCAACATCCAAACTAAAAACCATTCATTATGGAATACCACAGGGATCCATATTGGGACCAATTCTCTTTCTCATTATACATTAAATGACCTTCTTCTACATATCAATTCCAAATGTGAACTATTTGCTGAACAACCATACATACGAGCCATAACAACATTGATTATCTTGCAACCATACTACAAAAAATCGCTGACGAACTTGTCAAATGGACAGAAACAAAACCACATGTTATTCATCCCCAAAAAACAAAATGCATGCTTATCACCACCAGACAAAAGCGACAAAATTTATCACATAAACTGTTTAAAATTTACATTAAAAAAGGAAGCAATTGAACAAACCTCTCACCACAAAGTCTAGGAGTGACAATCGATGAAAATCTCAGCTGGTTCTACCATATCTCATCTATGCAAATATTTGTTCCAAAAAGTCTACCAGTTAACTAAAATCAAACATTTTTCTTGACTTCATTCAAGGAAACTATTCTTTCAAGCTTATATACAATCCTCAATAGGACTATTGCAGCAACCCTGTGGGATTCTGCCAGGTGCAAATACCATGAAACCTTTACTTAGTCTGTATAAACGTGGTCTTAAACTGATCCTTTTGAAGAAAACAACCTTTGCTAGAAGTAGACTATACTCAGTTTAAATATTCTCCCCCTACACCAACGACTACAATATAACAAAGGCATCATGATGTTTAAGATAATGACAGGAAATGTCCCCACATCCTTAAAAGATAAATTCCCAATAAATCATTCCAGAAGTATGGAAAAGCCAAGTGTCCCAATCCCAAGAATAGACCTGTTTAAATCTAGTTTATTATACTCAGGCCCTACACTGTGGAACTCCCTTCCTGATTCAATTTAAACAGCACCAATCATTAACAACCTTCAAAAAATTACCTTCTAAACCACTTGATGCATTAAAAACAACAACAAACCACACTCCCCTCCTCCCCCCTCTCTACCACTTGTGTGTGTGCATGGGTGTGGATGTGTGTATGTGTTGTTAATTTTTATATGTGTGTCTGTATGTCTGTGTGTGAGAGTATGTGAGTATGTGGAAATCATTATCCAATTTCTAAAAATGTTTTGCTAATTCTATAAACATCTGGGATGTGTTGTTTTTTAAATTTTTTTATTTTTTTATATATTTTTTATTTATTTATTATTTTTTTTAATAGTATTCTCCCCCGCCCCCTTCAAATAAGAATATCATTTATTTTTTCCCCCTTCTATCCAAATGTATGATTTAAATGACTTGTATAACTTTAGACATATGGATGTAGACTGATGTTTCAGTTGTTTATTATAATGTTCTTCTGCTGGCTCCTGCTGGCTCTTTGTTTATTGGCGGTCTTTTGTTGTTGTTGTTGTTGTTGTTGTTGTTGTTTTTTGTTTTGTTTTGTTTTGTTGGGGGGGGTTGTTTGTTTGTTTGTTTGTTTGTCTCTTTGTTTGTTTGTTTTGTTTGTTTGTTTGTTTTGTTCTGTTTTTTTTTTTGTTTGTTTTTTTTTCGTTTCTTTTCTTCTTCTTTAATAATCCAAATTATATTATTGTGACTTCTGATTTTCTTCTTCTGAATGAATGCACCTTTCTCACCTTATTATATGTAGTGTACTATCGCATTTCTCTTACCTTTTATATGCAGTGTACTTATTTCGTATGTTGTTTGGTACTGCGTATAGTTTTATTGTTTAATATCTTTTATTTTGATGTTATCCCTGAAAAGGGCGGGGACTGGATGTAAAAAAGCACATGTGTGCTTATTATTATCCTCGAATAAAAGATTTTGCCTTGCCTTGCCTTGCCTTGCCTTGCCTTGCCTGGTGAGGCAGCTAGCAGACAACAAAGAACTAAGTGGGTACGGTGTTTGCTGAAAAAAAAGAAAAAAAGTTCAAACCTACCAAATATGTGCAAAATCACATGAGTTTTGAGTCAGGGACTAATTTTTTTTTTTAAAATGGTTTTTATTTTTGGGATGCCTTAGGACGTGCGAGTGCAAGAGTTACATATAAAAATAGAAGGAAACATAGTAAAAATTTAAAACGGGTGTGTAGCCTTCGAAGTTTGGAAAACTTTGTGGTAAATAGACGTTTTATTTCTACGTGGTTTCCGCTGTAGGCCACTTCCGTTCACAACTGGGAAAGCGCGGCGATGAGCAAGGAGGGAGAGTAAGTGCTCTCCATTTCATTACAGATTTGAGCTGTGTTGTAACTGAATGATCGTTTTAATTTTGTGTACTTCTTTTCTGTGTAAAACTCACATGATTTTTGTGAATGTAATTTGTATTAAAATGTTCTGGTTTGTCAAGCCATTACGAATTACAAATGTGAAAAGAACCCTTGTTTAAATCACGGTGTGAAAACTGCACGTGGTGGGGGAAAAAAAATACGATTAAAACTGGGGGTTTTTGGATACAGCTTTTTTAAAATAAGACAACAATAAAAAAAGTATAATCTTTATGTGATTGATTTCAATCGCCTCAGGCTTTAGTTTTATTTATAACAGTTTATTTACAAAGGTTTACTATTGTCAAAACAGCTTCCCTTCATACTGCTTTTTCCTCTAGTCTTTGAGCCAACTCCTAGTCCTCCGAGATGATGGTTGCCTTCTACTAATGTCGATAGGGCCACTAGTTTGTGCTTACCAGGCCAATGATATAATTCTTTTAAAATTAAGGATTTGAGGCGTTGTTCAACACAACTTAGGGATTTGGTTTTTTAAAAAAAATCCCATTTTTTTTTAGAACTATTCTCTTTCACTCTGTCACTAGTATCAGGGGTTTGTTGGATTTTTTTTTGTTTTTTTTTCCAATGTCAGTGTTGGTCTGGTCGTTCTTTCCCTCAGGCCTTTCTTAATCAAAGTTATATCATACTATTTCTTTCAGTTTTCATTTTTGTCTAGTTGAGGTTCTGGAGTGGAATACTAGTTCAGTTTGTAGAAATTGCTACTAGTCTGTTCCAATGATTGGTACATAATAGTCAATTTAAAAAACAAAAAGGGGGACGCGCATAGGTTTTCACCCCCCCCCCCCCAAAAAAAAAAGATTTTGGGATTATGGTTGATTTGGTCAAGTAATGTTTTCAACTTTGCTTTTCAATCACTCATTTTGTTTGTTTTGACCAATTTCATTGCAAATAAAAATCATTTTGTGAGGTAGGGGTGGGTGAATTTAGAGAAATTTGTGGCCCCCCCAAAACAGAAGTTTGCATCATTTTTGGAGATCCTGGCGCTTGCCGACGCTACCCCCCTTGTTTGGTTAAATTTTGAAGGTCTTCACTGACCTACTTTCTGAAATCACCTTCAATGGATAATTTTCAACTACGGAAACACCGAAGAAGAGCAAATCCGAAGGAAAAGCAAATCCGAACCGAGAGGCATTTTCTACAGGCTTTCGGTTGAGTCCAAGTTGGGCTTGGGCCGTAAAAAAATAGCTGATTGGTTCTAAGAGTCATGTGACTTATCCAAGAAAGGCGGATGTTTACATCTGATGCAGTATTGACCTTTTTTTCGCCCCAAAATTTTTTTACGAAAGTCTCAAAAATCCCCAAAATATGCCCAAAACAAGTGTTGGACTAATGCCTTTGGTAGAAAGAATGAAAAATGGAAGAAAACGGGAAATAGATGAAAAATCGTTGGCTGGGGTGGTGACCTATTTTGCTGTGCCATGCACATCAACTCGCGATGTTGCGATGTTGCCTTCGCTTAATTCATTGATGCCAAAAATTTAAGTTTTTTCGGAAAAAAAAGTTTTATCAGGGTGGGCAGGGACACTAGTTTTGTATAGACTCGATGCAAGAAAAATGAACCGTTCCGGGGCCCACAACTTCTCAAACGACGAAATTTATCAGGGGATTGTTCACCCTTGGAAAGTTGGGTGAAACATAAAGGGCACAAAGAGAAATTTTTGCTACATTTTCCTCGATTTTTTACTATTTTGGGGGAAATTTTCGGGACTTTTTTCCCCAAAAAATTATGTGTTTTTTTGGGACTTTTCAATCGTAGTGCCTAATTTTGGGGTTTCAGTCTCACAAGGGTATTCGTATAAAAATCATTTTTTCCCATATTTCAGTTTTAAAATTTTTTTTTGTTTTTGTTTTTCAAGGCGGGGTTTTTAAATTTAATGTTTTAATTCAAAAAAAAAATTTTTTTTTGGGGTTTGACACATGAATTTTAAAAAGAAAAACCTTCACCCCAAAATTTTTTTTTTTTCCCCCCCCCCCCCCCCCTTAAAAAAAAATTTTTTTTTTTTTTTTTTTCCCGTATTTTCCACAAACACCAGTTGTTTTTTTTTTTTTGTTTTTTCCAAAACATCTTAGTTATCAATTATAACAAATTTCAAAGCGGGGAGAAGAAAGGCATCCGCCGAGTTGGAAAACGGATACCCCTTTTTCCGAATATTGTTCTTGCTGGGTGGTTTTTTGGGGAGGGGGCAATGCAGAATTTTTAATAAATCACATTCCCCCGGGGGAAAAAAGCCCAAAAAATTCTTGATAGGGCCCCAAAAGAAAGGAAAAAAAAAAAAAAGAAAGTGTAATGCTTTTAAACTAACTGCCAGGCAGGGGAAAAAGGGGGGGGGGATGCCCAAAAGGGGCCCCCAAAAAATTTTTTCTTTTAGGGAAAAAAGTTTCTAAACTAGTGTGTTGGCCTTTGTTTTTTTCCATGCGTTTTAATTTTTTTTTAATGTTTAAAATGATTTTCATTATTAAATTGTTAATAAATTTTTTTCGGGCATTTTTTTTAAAAGTTTTGGTTTTTTTGGCCCAATTTTATTTGGCCAAAACCGTAAATTCTAACCTAAGAAAATAACCTCTAAAAAATTTGGGATCTGGTTTTTGAAATGTGTTCTGAGTGCAAAGCATTTGAATCGGGGGCTATTTGTTTTTCAAAAAACCCGAAATAAAAATTTAAAAAACTGGAGCAAAATTTTTTTGGCATTTTTGAAAAAAAAGAAAAATATATTTTATGAACTAAACTATACTTTTTTGTGATCATTGCACACAGTGATGTCAAATCAAACAGGAAAAATGATAAACTTCATCATGCATTGCATATTTTGAAAGCAGCAGATGGGCCAAACACTGACCCCTATTTTTTTGGAAAAATTATCACTATATATCTGTTGGACTTGCATACTTTAAACTTTGCACAGATAGCTTTATTAATGCACTTAGTATGTGTACCAAATTGATATGCAGATATCTGTAGTAGTTTCTGAGAAACAAAAATTTGCTAAAAGTGACGCAGTGGTCCACCTTAATCATCCCTGAAGGGCAATTACAATACTACTCTACTTACTCTAGTTACTCTATTGCTAAATCAATGTAAACTCTCTTGTCCTTGTCTAAAGTGTTTAACTTTGAACAGGGGTGAAAGTAGTTCCGAATTATTCCGGAATTCCGGATTGTTGAACTTGTATGGGAAGGGTCTTCCGGAATGGCGATTTCAATTACCGGATTGCTGTTCTTTTTAAAAAAAAAAAAAAAAATCAGACCAAGTTAACAGACCTGTGCACCTTTCGTATATTTCCGTATTTGTTCCGGACAAAGTTGGGAAATACGGAAATACGATTTAAAAATGTAACAGGTCCCTACACGGGAATTATCTAAGTCGCCACTCTAATTCCCGTTCCGCCTAATTCGGTACCAGAATAATTCCTAAGTTTCTTCGGTAACCCTAAAGAAGAGTAGGGCTCAGCTACTTATGGGCCGGGGAGTGATAAAGGGGGATAGAAAAGAGGATAGTAGAAAAATAGGGAAAAGAAATATAGAAGAGGTAGGAAAGTAGGTGAAGTGAAATTAATTAACCTCAATTCACTCAGCAGCCACACTGAACGTGACGAATAACACCATTCATTCAATGCGACTCCAGACCGAGCAAATTGGGTTTACCACATATATTCCACAACACAACCTACAACACTACCACATTACACAAAACACCAATTGACTAATTGTACAAGTACAATTAAAAACACAAAATATATATTCTGTTCAGTTCCAAACTAAAATATCAAGAATCAGTGATCAGTCTCAGATCGAGGCCATTAATAAAAACAACAATGATAAGGGTGGAGATTTAACGATGGGGCAAAGCAGGTGTGACAGGGGAAAAAACGATGTTCCTTAATCAGGAACATCCAGACTCAGTGAGTCCAGTCACGCTCCCTTCCTTCACTAGGCCCAGGCAGGAAGTGAGATTCAAAAAACAGAAGTATCCCGATAGGCACTCTTTTTTTTAGGGGCGATCACTCAACTCTACAAGGGAGTTACTGAACCTAACGCTTAGTAACGCCAAACACAAAAATACATTTTGTGAGGGGGGTTACACACAACACCCTTCGCAGGAAAATGTTGCTATCTTTTTTTCAAAAAAGTGCCAACATTTCAAACAAACAAAAAACTCTACCCTCTCAGGGGTAAAAAACCTTCAAGTCTTCAGCTTGAACAAAAATGCATACCCAATCCAAGGTTGGTATCAACGTTTATCCTAAAAAAATCATTTTAGACAAAACCTTTTAAAGTCTCTGGTTGATTTTGATTATACACATCTACCCAATCTGATTTGGGTACTGCAAACAAAACCCAACACACAAAAACATTTCACATTCATAAAAATGTAGGAAACATAAAACCAAAATAAACTGTAAGGGCTCACAAAGTCACACCCTACAAATGTGCAACAAAACCAAACATTCACATCAAAACCCATACATTTGTTCACACACCAGAAAGAAAAATCCAAACATGGAGAATTATCCATAACAATCAAACATCATCCAGAAGATCTTTCATCATTATTAGAAGTGAATATGATTTATTTTAATTGATGTGTGTCTTCTCATGTGCTTCCTACTACTCAGGTACTATATTACACCAGTGAGTCAAGTTAAGTCGCTCAACTGGTCTTCTCTGTCTAGTTGACCTCCTTAGTACCTGCTCTGGCTGTGATTTTGATTCTTCCCGACTGGAATCATCAAATCCTATGCCACCAGCTTGCAAGCCTTCAATGTCCTCTTGAATGTTTTCTTCAACAACATCAAGGAACAGATCTGGTGCATCTACTCTCAAACTAGGGGGCACGGACAGTGTTGTTTCATAAACAACATCTGACTCTTCTTCTTCGTCTTCTTCCTCTGGTAAAGGGGTTTTCAACCGTTCCCTTTTCCTTTCCTTTATGTGTGATTACCTATCTGCTCCAACTGGTGCATCCCCAACACACAAAGACCCTAAAGGTAACAGCAAGTTCCTATGAAGTGTTCGTCTCGAACCTTCCCCTGACTCACGCTGAACTGTGTATACAGGCAGGTCATCAGCCTTGCCTATAACCAGATAGACATCAGTCTCCCACTTGTCTGTCACTTTAGAATGGATCTTCGTCAATGGTCCCAGTCTTTGGACTAACACACGATCCCCACACTCCAGCTCTGCTGCATGAGCTGTAGAGTCATAACAAACTTTGTTCCTCTGACCCATCTTGATCGTGTTTTCCTTTGCAGTATCATAGGCCCTCTGAAGCTGCTGCTTCAAAGTCTTCACATACTCCCTAGGAGAAGCTTTCCCCGCTTGTTCTAAGTCGATACCAAAGGCTAAATCAATTGGTGAACCTAGGGTGTCGCCCAAAAAACAAAAAATATGGACTGAAACCTGTACTCTGGTGAATGCAACAATTATACGCATGGACAACAGAAGGTAGACTTTTCCTCAGTCCAACTTTTGCGCATCCTCCAGACTCCTCAACATGTTTATCAAGGTGCGGTTCCACCTTTCAACTGGATTACCTGATGGATGGTAAGGAGTGGTACGACACTTCTTAATACCTGCAACTTGACAAACTTCTTTGATCAATTTTGACTCGAAGTCACGACCTTGATCTGTCAAAATCCTCTTTGGAAAACCATATGTCATAAAGACATTGTTCCACAAAGCCTTTGCAACAGTTTTAGCTGTTTGATCCTTTGTGCAAACTGCAATTGCAAACTTGGTAAAATGATCAAGCACCACAAGAACATCTTGCTTCTTTCCCTTCACATCAATTGTCAAAAAATCAATGGACAAAAGTTCTAGAGGAAATGTAGAAATAATACTATTCATGGGGGCCTTCTGGGATGGAGCTCCCCTATGTATACATCTTCTACACCCCTCCAACTTCTTTTCAAGATCCCGTGCCATGTATGGCCAGAAAAACCTTTGACGTGCCTGTTTGATGGCATTGTCAAAACTGGTATGGTACAGATCCTCATGCACTCCACGCAAAGCTTCTTTGCGATGTGATTCTGGGATGACCAACTGAAATGTATCCACCCCATTGAGTCCTGTAGTCTTTCGGTACAATACCCCATTTCTCAAAACTAATTTGTTTTGTTCACGCGCATATACCTTCAGGTCATGCGAGACATTTTCTTTTCTTTGGGGTTCAAAGTCTTCTTTTGCTCTAGGCAATCTATGACAATTGCTATCGTCTCATCCGCTCTCTTCAACTTTTTCCAATCTGATAGAGATACAGACTCTATCTGTGGGCTATGGCATGGTTCCATTACATCGTCTGGAACTTCTTGCGGATCCTTCACCAGTTGATCTATCCCAGGAATCGCATCATCATCCTTATTAGTCAACATGGCATCAAAATCATCATCAACATCTTTGGTTACTGTATGTCGCATACAATGAACATCATGTTTGACATTGTGGACAGAAAAAATAGCATTAACAGAATCCTGTCCCACAACTACAACATCTTTCTCTTTTGAGTTGTCAAAAGCACTTGCCTTTTCAACTAAAAACTGTATCTTCTCCATCTGTTGACAATATTCTTCATCATCATCAGGATGATCTTGTGCTCTTCTAGACAGAGCATCAGCATCTATGTGTGAGGAGCCTTTCTTATACCTCAACTGAAAGTCAAACAATGACAGGGCTGTCAGCCAGCGGTGACTAGTTGCATCCAGTTTTGCATTCTTTAGGATGTAACATAATGGGTTATTATCAGTCACAACTGTCACTGGAGTTCCTAGCAAATAGTCACTGAACTTGTCGCTCATTGCCCACTTCAATGCTAAAAACTCACGCTTATGTGCCGGATAGTTCTTCTCTGATTTATTCAAACCACGACTGGCATAAGCAATGACCTTCAACTTTCCATCAAATTCCTGGTATAGCACTGCACCTAAACCTGTACCACTTGCATCACAGTGGAGAACAAAGGGTTTGGTACGATCCGCTATCCCTAAGACTGGACAAGTTGTCAAAGCCTTTTTCAAAGTCTCAAAAGACTTTTCCTGTTCCTCTCCCCACAGGTGGGTTATGTCTGACGACAGGGTCAGCAATGCCTTTTTCTTGTTCTTCTGAGTTTTCGCTCTACTGGGGACATACCCAATAGTGAGGTCATTCATTGGTTTTGCCATGCTAGAAAAGTTTGGAACAAACCTACGGTAAAAACCTGCAAAACCAATAAAACTTTTGATTTCTTTTACTGTCGTAGGCTTTGGCCATGTGGTGACAGCACTGATCTTCTCAGGGTCAGGACGTATTGTGCCTTCAGAAATCAAGTAACCCAAGTGCTTGATCTCAGTGGCTCCAAAAGTGCACTTTGCTGGATCTAACTTAAGGTTATACTTGCGCAACCCTCTAATACCCTGATGGTTCTCTCTCTAATTCCTCCAACGTCTTGGCATGAATGAGTATGTCATCCAAAAAAGACAATCAGTTCTACAAGGTTCATGTCACTGAAAACGGTTTCCATCAATCTCTGAAAACACGCAGGAGCATTCACTAAACCTTGACTTAACTTATCCCACTCAAACAAACCAAAAGGAGTGATAAAGGCTGAAATCTGTCTTGCCCTTTCTGTCATTGGAACCTGATAGTATGCCTTGCAAAGATCCATCACAGTGAAGAACTTTGCACCATTCAAAGTTAGAAAAAGATCCTCTATCTTAGGGATGGAATAACTGTCCCTAATTGTGCGAGCATTTACTTTCCTGTAATCAATGCACATTCGCAACGCACCCGACTTCTTTCTAACAAAGACATGGTAGGAAAGTATGTGAAGTGAAATTAACTAACCTCAACTCACTCAGCAGCCACACTGAATACACTGAACGTGACGAATAACACCATTCATTCAATGTGACTCCAGACCGAGCAAATTGGGTTTACCACATATATTCCACAACACAACCTACAACACTACCACATTACACAAAACACCAATTGACTAATTGTACTACAAGTACAATTAAAAAACACAAAATATATATTCTGATCAGTTCCAAACTAAAATATCAAGAATCAGTGATCATTCTCAGCTCAAGACCATTAATAAAAACAACAATGGTAAGGGTGGAGATTTAACGATGGGGCAAAGCAGGTGTGACAGGGGAAAAAACGATGTTCCTTAATCAGGAACATCCAGACTCAGAGAGTCCAGTCACGCTCCCTTCCTTCACTAGGCCCAGGCAGGAAGTGAGATTAAAAAACAGAAGTATCCCGATAGGCACTCTTTTTTTAGGGGCGATCACTCAACTCTACAAGGGAGTTACTGAACCTAACGCTTAGTAACGCCAAACACAAAAATACGTTTTGTGAGGGGGTTACAAAAAAATCAAAATCCGATTTTTGTCAACAAAAAATCTGGAAATCGAAAACGTTGTCTTATATCATTCAGCGATTCCGTTCATCTGCGATATGGCATCTGCTAGGAACAATCGTTCAGTGACTTGTCTCCCTTTGTGACGCATGCGCAAAGCATCATTTTCAAAACAAAATGGCGGATAGTGATGTAGACTTTCGCGGAAAAACAGACGTAACTGACACGCTTACAAGCAAAGACAGACGTGGAGTAAACGCAAAATGACGCTAACAGGCCAGGATGGGGCTTGAAGAGGTACAGATGCGGATATTTTATGCGCAAACAGCAAAATTGGCTGTTCGTTTTGCTGAGTAATGTTTGAAACTTGCGCTACGTCTCTCGCATTGAGCTGCTCGCTAGCGAAAGTTCAGCTTTCATTTGCAAGTGGTGTCAGAAATTTGAACACATAACAAACCACGGCACTTAAGTTACAGAAGTGCTGATTTCTTGGCAAATCATGGAACAGTAAACCTGTCGCATCTTCGGGAAATCAGTTGATCACTTGATCGTTAAAATGGCAGGGCGACTTGGAACAGGTCTCGCTCTGCTGCTGTGCTGTACAGAAGCAAAGCACACACATACTCCGACTTGTTTTCTGGCCATGCAAACTATCATGGTGAGTCCACTCCGGAATCAGATGAATTTTTAATCTGCTTTTGTACGGGGGCATCAGCATGATATTAAAATGAGAAAGGCTTTCATCAGTCTTCACAAGAGAGCATCTCTCTCTCTCTCTCTCTCTCTCTCTCTCTCTCTCTCTCTCTCTCTCTCTCCTCTCTCTCTCTCTCTCTTCTCTCTCTCTCTCTCTCCTCTCTCTCTCTTTCTCTCTCTCTCTCTCTCCTCTCTCCCTCTCACACACACACACACAACACCCCCCCCCCCCCACACACACACACACACACAGAGGAAGGACTTTAAACCGAGGCCCCGTGTCCGAACGCACACAGAACATCTGGCGCACATGTTAAATCCTGTTCTGCTTTTCGTAAGAGTAGGCCATCGTGTGCCGGTGGGGACAGATGACAATATTTACAAACTGCATACACACGGGGACCGGATGAAAAAAAGCACATGATTGCTTATTCTGTTATCCTCGATATAAAAGAAGTAAATAAATAAATAAAATAAAAAAAGGAAGTAAATGACTGACTTACACACACACACACACACACACTCACACACACACACACACACACACACACACACACACACACACACACACACCACACACACACACTTCTCTCTCTGTCCTCTCTCTCTCTCTCATTTTCTCTGCCTCTTCCTGTCTCTTACACACAGACAGACAGACACACACCTCTTCCCCCCCCCCTCCCCCCTCTCTCTCTCTCTCTCTGTTTCTCTGTCTATGTGTGTCTGTCCTTTCTTTCTCTTTCTTCCTCTATCTGCATTAGTACACATTTGTCCAGAAATATACTCATTTTTGCTATGTGATTACTTGGGTATAGAACCTCCTTTAGATTGAAGAAATGACAGAAAAAGTCATACTTGGAGAGCTTATTTAGAGCAGAAATTGCTTAGTATCAAGATCTGAAATTAGTTCAAGGAGAGGCCGTTAAACAGGCTAGAATTGTTGAAAAACCTTCAGCATCAGGGGGCAACGCCCCCTGACCCCCACAAGGGACTCTGCCCCTTGACCCCGCCAAGGGGCAATACCCCCTGGATCCCCCCACTTTTCACAGTTTTTTTACTCTGTCAATTCCCACCCCTGCAACACTGAAATTTGATGGGGCAACAGAGACAACAGGAAATGTGCATATACAGTTATATAAGGGTGGAATTGTATTTAAATTGTTTCAGGATTGATTTTTTTTTCTTCAGGATTTGGAATGTCTGGAGGACAAAAAAAATTTGGGTTTCAGGATTGAGAGATTTTTTCACTTTCACCCATGCACACACACAGAGTTTTTCATTCCACACATCACTCTTTGCTTAGTGTAATGTGAAAACCAGGCATGGTACATCTCTGCAAATTCGCAATTCATATGCAAAAAGAAAAAAAAAGAATAACTAAAACCAGTCAAGGGATGTAACTTCCATGCTGATTACTTCCTTTCTCTTCCTTCATCACCAGTCTACTAGGTATCTGTTGACAGAATAGTCCAGGCAAATTTTGCCAAAAAAGGGCTCTGGCACAAAGTAAATGCTTCAAAAATTTTTTCACTTCTTTTATGTTTTGGTGGGTGTACTTGACCATTCCAATTGTTGTTATCAAAAATTTAGTGGCGGGATAAGTTGTAATTCGTGTTTGAAAAGAGTAGGTGCAGTGCAGCTGAGCTGAAACGGTATTTCCCATTTGCGCTGCTTTGCAAGCTGTTCTTGCTGTCCAGTCAGGAATTTTTACACTAAATTGAAGCAGGCTTGTATAAATTTCATTTCTAAACTAAAACTTTTATACTCTGATGACCCAATGCCTTCTTACTGGGGGAAACTAATGTAATTGCACTTCCGGTTTTCAAATTAAAATTTTGAGAAAAGGTTACAGATAACGTTACCGTAGGTAGCAAAATTTAAACATTGTGCAATCATTTAAGTAAAATAATGTTAAACACTGAAAAATGCATTCATTTGATGCAAAGAACATGATGTTTGATACATGCTGTTGTCGCTATAACTTATTTGCTTACCCATCCCCCTAAAATTAATAAACCAAGCGTTCAAACGAAGTACAATTTTAAGTCAAAACAAAACTACAGGCAACAGGCAATCACCTTGGTTATGGTTTTTTTTTGTTGAATACATATTATCAGCTTTGTATTCATTAACAAAAACTACTCTTTTTTCTCAATTTGACGACATTTAAGAGGTGCTTGTAATTTTTTTTTTACCGTTTTGCCAATGATTAAATTATTGGTTCACAAAATCACCTCTAACATCTCTTACAGATGTTCATAGATTCAGTTCCAATGTCATGAAGATGGCAGTTCAACAAAATGTAAATATCCAACATCTTAGCATGAACTGTACAGTGTGTCTTCCTAATTGGATAGTCCAGGACCTTCAGCAACTCTGAATGTGTGCAGCTTTGCCCTTTACATTGCCCACATGCAACTGAAGACACGAGGCCATGCTTACAGCATGTATACCTTGCTGTTCGGCATTCAGTCAGACAATGACATCTTACAATGACTTTTTTTTCTTTTAAAACATCTTACAATATACAGAGGAGCTTCAGGGGTTACGTCAAAATCTTGATACGTTGGAAACGTCACTCCATGTTTTATTTCCCATCTCCAGTCCTGGGGTTCTAACTGGAAACTATGTGAATTTAAATGTGCACAACCATTCATGGACCTAGAAATAGGTCCTCATAGAGTGAAGGGGGGACGGATAGCTTAGTGGTCAGAACATTGCGCTGGCAATTTGACGACCCGGGTTCGAGTCCGGTCGAGGAAATTTTTCTCCTGGAGTTAACATCAGTGCTGACTCCACTCTCCCCAAAAGTGCTTCGAATGAGACTATAAACCGAGGCCCCGTGTGCGAACGCACGCAGAACATCTTGCGCACACGTTAAATCCTGTTCCGCTTTTCGTAAGAGTAGGCCATCGTGTGCTGGTGGGAACAGATGACAATATTTACAAAACAGCATACACACGGGGACCGGATGAAAAAAAGCACATGATTGCTTATTCTGTTATCCTTGATATAAAAGAATAAATAAATAAAATAAAATAAATAAATAAATAAACTTTGCAGCTGAGGATGTTGGAGGCAGTTTGTTTGGGTGTAGTGATAACAGAAGTAGCTGGTTTCTGCATGTATCGCACATATCAGAGCTTGTCCAAGGGATCTTTGTTCTTGCCACCATGCATCATTGCAGTGGTCTTTTCTTCTGCAGCTATCACTTGCTCTTTGCTGATGTTGGGTGTCATGAACACGCATGCATGCTCTCGAAAAAATGCACATTCTTTTTTCCACAGGCAGGATCTTTTCCTCTGAAAACATACTTCTCTGGCTTTCTCTAATGCTGTACCTACAATGAGGCAGTTAGCATCACCACAATTATACAGTGTTGAATCCAGACTTTGTCAATCCTTCACCGAGCAGTTGAATGAAGTGCAGTCTGTTGGCTGGATTTGCTATAAAGCACTTTCTGGACTTAGCACCATGCTACCAGCAAAATAATGACAGGTCCTGTGATCCCACCATTTCTTCTCAGATGAGCTGCGTCTTTGGTTAGCGGTCCACTGCAATCAATCGCCATCAAATACAACAATATCCCTGTTGTAGATGCAGTTCATGAAGTTGCTATACATCTGCACCAGCTGGTTGTATATTGTTCCACAAGGCCAGACAAGTCGATGCAAAAGGGGACCACCACTAATGACCAAAGCAGTATGATCTGCAAGTTGAACACCCAGCTGTTTTGTGGCTGACCAGATATGACTGGCAAGTACTGCTTTGTTTGCTTGCCTGAGTAATTAATACTTACATTAACCATAAACCAGGAACTACACAGTTGATGCACTTGCGCAGCAAGCCCAATCTGTACAGGTGCGATGATAGTGTTGGGCCTGGTGCACTGGATGATGCCTTGCCTAATTGCTGATACTTTTTAATTCCCTTTAGATTTGTTGGTGACTTGCATCAAGATTTCAGAGACTGTAACTGGCAATGCTGTCTGCATCAGGATAGCTGTCTTGCAGAAACCAGTGACTTGATGTCATTGTGAATGATTGTTACTGCTGCTTTGGTAAGACACATCTGTTCATCTTTAGCACTGGATTCTCTTTCCTCTTGGTAGAACTTCTAAAAAATACAGTCTGGAGTTGTTCTGAGTGAAATGATATCAATTATGTTATTGGAATGAGCATACGCAATTTCATCACCATAGTGTTTTAAGAGTTTAACTTTCATCCGTTGTGCACAGTATGCATCATTCTAACAAACATTTTCTATTTTATATGCTTGACTGCAAATTTCTGCTTTTCCGAGGAAAGATTTGTCCTTAGGTCTCCTTAACCCTTTGCTGGGCACAGCAAAATCATTTGTCACCTTCCTGCCGGGCAGAGAAAATGGAGGTGGATGGCTTGTGAGTGGGTGTATGTATTTAACATGCAATAACTCTACAATGGTCAGGTGGATTTTGATGAAATAAAAACAGCAAGATGCAGAAATGAATAAAGAAATTGCTAATACCCAATTTTTGTCATTATTTTTATTTTCTTTTAGAATTATAATGCATAAACACACAAAGTCATTGATTGGTTTGTGTGTGTTACAGTTAGCGTTGCAATAACTTTAGAATGCGTGCATGGATTTTGATTAAATAAAAACTAAAACATTAAGAAACAATTATAGAAAAGATATTTTCAACCTACTGTTGGTTTTATAGTTTTTTTGATAAATGGTGCATGAACACATCGAACATTCCGACAACCGCCATTTTTGTTTACCGATGATCGCGATCAGCTTAACGTTTAAGTTTGAGCCGCTGCCGTATCAAAATCCCGAATAGCAACCAAATAACAAAATATATCAAGTTCTGAACCATTGCCAAACTTGAAATCTACGATAATTTCCCCAAATCTAAGAGTAGAATTCAAAACGCGTATCGGCCGTGTTAGATTTGACGATCGATTTTCGTCTCGAACTTCGCCGTAGTCAAAGTCGTCTCTCTCACTTCAGTCAACAAACTCAGAAGTGCACACACTACTAGGATCGATTACATCAATATTTGAGCCTAGATACACATCTCACAGCGTCATATTTTTGGCATGGAAGCTGTAAAAACGATCGTACATGTTGGGTTTGAAGATAGCATCCATCTTGGAAAAATTTGCGATTTTTTTCCTCCAAAACTTGCAACAAACTCACTCCAATCGCCGCCATTTGTAATAAACATGCGGAAGTCTCGCGGGCAGTCTCGTGGCTTCTATATTCACGAGATTTGAAGCGAGATTGGCGGGAATTTCGAATGTATGATCGCTCTGAAGTGACGGTCGTGTCGCCGGGTGCTTTGGGGCGTTTTGCCCAAGAACAGGGTCGGGCGCTTTGGGGCGTTGTGCCAAGCAAAGGGTTAATTCTAGCATCAATAACTGTTTTATTAGCGTACATGGCATTCCTTATGTACAGAGTTCCTCACACAGGCCACTTTGTTGTCTTTTAACTGACAATTGTAATGGTTGATCCTATGCACCTTTCTGGGTCACTGTACAAGGTGGTTTCTGTGGTGCTGGGGTCTTGTAGTTGATACAAATGTGTTCCATGATTTCTTGCAACAGACCAACATGTTAGTATGTAGGTGTCACTTATATTCACACACACACACACACACACACACACACACACACACACACACACACACACACACACACACACACACACACACAAGCAAACAAACAAACAACACACACACACACAACACACACACACACACACACACACACACACACAACCTGCTTATCAAAATTATTATTTTAAACACAATTTCTTCTGATTTTACAAAACAAACTGTATAGTAACTTTACTACTGTGCGCGGATGTGTCTGTTTACACCTGTGCTGAGGTGTCTGCTACGCCTTTCGTTCTGTCTTCCTCCGCGGATTTCTCATACGTGTTTTTTCATTACTTTCAATCTTTCTGTGACTGTAGCAAGATTCACAAACAATATGGATTTGGATCATCCATTTACAGCTATATAATGGTCAGCAAAGAAAGTTTATCTCTGATTAATTCGTCGAGGTGTCTAACACTGAAACAGCGAGTGACGCGAAAACAAAAACAAGGCTGCGCGCGCGACTAAAACTCCAGCACGGCCCGCTCGCAAAATCGACAAAAAGTAGTTCGACATAAAAAGTGTTTTTAATTAAAATCCCGCCACAAAACTTTTGTTAACACCAGTGGAATGTAATCGGGAAGGATCAATTTACTAGTTTGTGTAGTGAAAAATTTTGAAGTGCTTAAATCTCTACCAAAAATAAAATTTTCTTGGACTAGAAGGGTGTAAGATTTCATGAAAGGGATGGACCAGCAGCTGTGGCCTAAGGCAGAGGGGTGAAGAGGGATGGGGGGGGGGGGGGCTTTCACTGGTTGTTCCACTTCAGCCGTGTTTAGGGTCAGAGAGCAATGTTTACATAACAAGGGGCAGGACAACCAGTCTCCCCTTTCTTTTTCAGAGAAGAACCCCCCATCTCTCTCTCTCTCTCTCTCTCTCTCCTCTCTCTCTCTCTCCTCTCTCTCTCTCTCTCTCTCCTCTCTCTCACACACACACACACACACACACACACACACACACACACACACACTGGAAGTAAATGACTTAAACACACACACACACACACACACACACACACACACATACACACACACACACACACATACACACACACACACTTCTATCTGTGTCTCTCTCATTTTCTCCACCTCTCCCTGTCTCTTACACACAGTCATGAGTCAGACACACACACACACACCTCTCTCTCCCCCCCCCCCCCTCCCTCTCTCTCTGTGTTTCTCTGTCTATGTGTGTTTGTCCTTCTCTTTCTCTTTCTTCCTCTTGACCTTTATCTGCATTAGTGCACATTTGTCTAGAAACATACTCATTTTTGCTATGTGATTACTTGGGTATAGAACCTCCTTTAGATTGAAGAAATGACAGAAAAAGTCATACTTGGAGAGTTTATTTTAGGGCAGAAATTGCTTGGTATCAAGAACTGAAATTAGTTCAAGGAGAGGCCGTTAAACAGGCTAGAATTGTTGAAAAACCTTCAGCTTCAGGGGGACGTTGCCCCCTGACCCCCACAAGGGGTTCTGCCCCTTGACCCCACCAGGGGGCATTGCCCCCTGGACCCCCCCCCCCCCCCACTTTTCACAGTTTTTTTTACTCTGTCAATTCCCACCCTGGAATTTCAATGTAAAAGATTCTTCAGTTTGCATTGTCTGTGCCAGCCATCATTTGCTGTAGTCATATATTGGGAAAAGAACAGTAGATGACTTGTTGATAATCTCAAATGAGCTTAGAAAATATAAATTAATAGGTTTTATTTGTTTAGTTTTAAATGTCTTTCTCAATCAATGTAACTTAAGGGTTTAAAGTGTTCATGATATCAGACTTTAAATAACTTGGTTGGCTTTTCGAAGTAGTTTGTTTGCTTGGGTTTGTTGCTGTTATCAGGGTTCGCGCAAGGATTTTTTAAAACCGGTACTGCGAGTTGCCATTTCGCAGATATCTTGACCAACTCCCCCAAAATCGGTCCCCAGAAAACAAAATCCAGTAGTACTGTGAACAAAACGAAACTATTCACTGAGGGGAGGGGGGAGGGGGGGGGGGGGGGTGTTTGGCAGCAATTCTAAATCTAAATTGAACAAATCTCTCAGACTTTGACTGCCGTCTGCTGTGACTCGCTTCTTGGGCACGAAGCCACTCAGGAAATAGGATTTTTTTCTAGCACCTGTGTCACTGCCTGTGTCTGTCTGTTGTTTTGCATGACATCATTCGTGTGACTTATATTCTTCTTTCTTGATTCTATACTTAGCGCTCATCTAGATCTTACGTTCAATTTAGATTTTGTTTTTGACTCTTCTCTCTCAAAGCAACCTGCAAATTCATAGTCATAGACCCTCCACTTTTCGTTTTCGTAAGAGCAGGCCATCGTGTGCCCGTGGGAACAGATGACATTTACGAAACTGCACACACACGGGGACTGGATGTAAAACAACACAGGAGTGCTTATTCCATTATCATCGATTTAAAAGAATAAAGAAAAAATAAATCTAGGCCCCATTTACTCATTGTGAATGGAAGTCACTGTCATGCCGAGAAGAGCGCAAAGCTCGATTCTGTCACAGTAAAGCTTGCTGTTCTGCGTGCTAGGCTAGGCTAATCAGGCTGGCCCAAAGATGTTTGGGAAGGGGTGGGAAGGGGTAGGTGCGTAAGCACAGTACAGGCGCATGACAGACTGTCAGAAAATGTCACTTCAGACTTTTTTTTTTGAGACGGAAATCTAATCGGTCACAGGCAAACAGAATCGGTATGCGGTACCGGCTGCTTCGAAATTTTCGGTATTCCCTGTTTACAATCGGTAAAATACCGACAATTACCGGTTATCGCGAACCCTGTGTTATGTGGGGTTTTTTTTTTTTTTTAGGGGGAGGGGGTGGGGGTCAGGATGTGTTTTGTGTGTGTGTGTTTTCAAATTTGTTTAAATTCTTGAGTACATTAATCCCTTTAGTGTTATATATAATACATTTGTTTGATCTCTAAAATATACAAAGAAACAGACTAGAGTTTTGGTGTACTTGAATACATGGCTGTTGGATTGGATCATTGACAATGTGTGTGGTGTTTTTTGTCTGTCAGCAGGGAACCAAACCTTGCACCCTGTGGAAAGCTATGGATCCAGAAGATGAGGATATGTTTGAAGGGGACAACACTCCTGCGTCTGAAGACACGGACACTGGACTTTCCTGTGAGGACAAAAACCAGCTTCTCTACGAGGCATGTTGCGAAGGACAGATGGATTTGGTTGTGGAGCTTGTGGAAACTGGAGCAGATGTGAATTATAAGACCGCTAAAAGCAACAAGACTTATGGAAGCTGGAACACATCAATTTGGGATTGTCCATTGTATCAAGCTGTTCTGAATGGTCATGGTGAGATTGTGGAGTTTTTGGTGAGAAAAGGAGCCGGTACCTCGAGAGATGCCTCATTCCAGACTTGTCATTCACCGGCCATAGCTATCTTGCTATTTTGCACAGAGGGAAGATGGGCTGTCTTCTGGAGCTAGCAGTCGACTACTGTTGCTCAAAGGTTGACTTTCTCCTGGAATTCTATGATTGTGAGATCAGTCCTAATGACTGCTTCAATTCTCTTTTTAGTGCTATGACGTCCGATAGAATGGAAGCAGCCAAAGACATTGTTCACAGATTCTGCTCACGGTTTGTAGACACTCCAAGTAGCGTGGGAAGGCCTAACGACATGGAGATTCTAATGTCTCTGGCACTCAGGAAAAGCACTAGAGTAAATGAGTTTTTCCCTCTTCTCCTTCTTGGAAAGTTTGGAGAATCCTTTGTGAAGCAATGGTGTGAAAGTGGCAAGACTGATAAAATTTTGGAATTTCTGTTTTCGGCAGCAGTGCATGACTTCCAAGGAATTGTGGAAAAATTGGCCCTCCTTTTGACTTCGTATTGGGGTCAGGATCCCTTATCAAAGAGAGAGCTGCAGAAACAGGTGCATGAGACTTTCTCCAGGTTTAAAGTTGCACCGTTGTCTAGTTGCTCTCTTCCAGTCCTCTACCTCTTGACTGCATCAGGACTTTTGGACCCCAAGCAGTATCCTGATGCCTTGTCTTCAAGCATTGATTGTGACGCAGATTCTTTGTGTTCAGCCGAGATGATGGTGAGATTCTTTTTTTTTATATATTTTTTTTATTGGCTTCCTTTTTTTTTGTTTTTTTGTTCTTTTGTGCTGAAAAGTTTATCACTATTTTCAGACACAAAGTAAGTGTGTATAGTGATGATGGAACAACCGTATAATGAAATATATATATATACAGGGTTTGCACTAGGATTTTTTAAAACTGGTACTGCAAGTTGTCATTTCAGAGATATCTTGATCAACTTCCCCAAAATCGGTCCCCAGAAAATAAAATCCCGTAGGTACTGTGAACAGAAGGAAACTATTCAGTGACGGGGAGGGGGGGGGGGGGGGGGGGGGATTGTTCGGCAGCAAAACTAAATGTAAATTGAACGCAAATCTCTCAGAGACTTTGACTGTCGTGCTGCTGCCACTCGCTTCTTGGGCATGAAGCCACGCAGGAAATAGGATTTTTTTTTCTAGCGCCTGTGTTACTGTCTGTGTCAGTCAGTCTGTTGTTTTGCATGACATCATTGTGTGACTTAACTTGCCCTAAGCCTATTCTTCTTTCTTGTTTCTATGCTTAGCGCTCATCTAGATCTTTCGTTCAGTTTAGATTTAGTTTTCAACTCTTCTCTCTCAAAGCAATGCACAAATTCATAGTCATAGACCCTCCGCTTTTCGTAAAGTAGGCCATCGTGTGCCGGTGGGAACAGATGACATTTACAAAACTGCATACACACAGGGATTGGATGTAAAAAAGCACAGGAGTGCTTATTGCATTATCCTCGATATAAAAGAATAATAAATCAATCTAGGCCCCATTTACTCATTGTGAATGGAAGTCACTGCCATGCCGAGAAGAGCGCGAAGCTCTATTCTTTCACAGTAAAGCTTGCTGTTCTGCTGCTAATGAGGTTGGCGGCAAAGATAAGAGTTCGTTGTAAGGGATGGGAAGGGGTAGGTGCATAAGCACAGGCGCTTGACAGACTGTCAAAAAATGTCACTTCAGACTTCTTTTTTTTTTGAGATGGAAATCTAATCGGTCACAGGCAAACAGAATCGGTACGCGGTACCGGCTGTTTCGAAAATTGTCAGTATTCTCTGTTTACAATCGTAAAATACTGACAATTACATGTTATTGCGAACCCTGTTACTGTATATAATATATATATATATATATATATATATAATATATATATACATATATATATATATATGTAACGGGTCCTACACGGGAATTATCTAAGGCGCCACTCTAATTCCGTTCCGCCTAATTCGGTACTGGAAATTTAGTGTCCTAGACTAATTCCTGGTTCCTTTAGTAACCCTAAAGAAGAGTAGGGCTCAGCTACTTATGGGCCGGGGAGTGATAAAGGGAGGATAGAAAAGAGGATAGTAGAAAAATAGAGGGAAAAGAAATATAGAAGAGGTAGGAAAGTAGGTGAAGTGAAATTAACTAACCTCAACTCACTCAGCAGCCACACTAAATACACTGAACGTGACGAATAACACCATTCATTCAATGCGACTCCAGACCGAGCAAATTGGGTTCATCACATATATTCCACAATACAACCTACAACACTACCACATTACACAAAACACCAATGACTAATTGTACTACAAGTACAATTAAAAAACACAAAATATTCTGTCCAGTCAAATACCAAAAATAGAACAAAATCAGTGATCAATCTCAGATCAGGGCCATTAATAAAGACAACCATAAGTAGGGGTGGAGATTTAATGATGGGGCAAAGCAGGTGTGACAGGGGAAAAAACCGATGTTCCTGTATTCAAAGAACATACACTGTAAAAAACATCACCACAAAACAATCCATCACTGAGCTTGTTTACCAAAAAGTACTTTCACCCTATCCAGTTTGCCATTCTTGTGAGAATTAAATATTCTCAGAACAATCTAACATCACCTCTAAAATTATTACATAATTTTAGTAGTTAATATTACACACTTTTCATTTACTTTAGGACGGATGATGGTCCATCCTATGAAACTGTGCAAGCATCCCAACATATCTCGTTTACTTTAGGACAGATGATGGTCCATCCTAAAAACTGTGCCAACATTATTAAGAAGGACTAATTTATTTTAAATAAATGTCCACAATGACATTCCAATGTCATTACACCTGTTTTAAAATTACTAAATGATTTATCACAAATAAATCACAATTCTAATAATAAAATCATCACTACATAATTTTAATAACTTGTCTCACAACATGTCTCATTTACTTTAGGACAGAGGATGGTCCATCCTATGAAACTGTGCAAACATTAATAAAAGGGACTAATTTATTTTAAATAAATGTCCACAATGACATTCCAATGCCATTCCACCTGTTTTAAAATTGCTACGTGATTTATTACAAATAAATCACAAATCTTAACAAATAAAATTCTTTTAAAAATCAAATAGGCTTTCACACCCATATATTTGTAGTGTAAAGCCACACTAGAATATTTCCAGCATTTTAATAATAGCTGAACAATATTCTACCACAAATTAAACATACAACAAAAACCATGACTGTGTCAACATTTACATGCTTTGTTCAAAACAACCAATAGGTCTCACTGTTAATTCACAGGCTAAAAGCCTCTCAATTTAAATTAATGCCCCCACTAATATTTCAACCGTTTGAATTTCCTAAATGATATATCACAAATATGTCAGAATTCGTAGTGATAAACATTTGTAGTGTAAAGTCATACTAGAATATTTCCAGCATTTTAATAACTGAACAATATCCTACCAAAAATTAATCTTACAACAAGGACCATGACGCGCCAAAAATTACCCCACGCTTCCTTTGTTCGAAGCGCTTCCTTTGTTCGAAGCAATCCCTTATGTTCACTGTTAATTCACAGGTTGAAAACCTGTGAAATTAAATCAAACATACAGTTTTCATGAACCTTCCAAAACTATTCTGAATTAAGCTGAAATTTGCTTAAACAGATAGTTTGATCAAAAACGAAATTAACGAAATAAACTCACCTTAATGGGGAACATCTAGACTCAGGAGCGAGTCTCTGTCACACGCCTTTCCCTCACCAGCCCCAGGCAGGAAGTGAAATTTAAAAAACAGAAGTATCCCGATACGCACTCCTTTTTAAGGGG
>JASPKP010004504.1:2500-10000 GCA_030674155.1 Stramonita haemastoma | reverse complement strand
CCATAGTTTGACAGACAGTTACGTATGTGGGTTACCCATGTCTTTTTACCGCGCTGATCCAGGTTATATAAAACTTTATAAGCTTGTGCAGGTAGTCTATAGTTATCCATTTGCAGCACCTTTAACCAATAACTCACACATTTTACATATGAACTTATATATAATGGGTATCTTCCCAACTCCCCATAAATAAAATCATTTGGTGTCTTTCTGTCTACATGCAAAAACTTCTTCATAGCAAACAGATGCAATTTTTCTATTTCATGTCCAGCCTCAAACCCCCATATCTCCGCTCCATACTGCACAATTGGTTGTACTTGGCAATCAAAAAGCTTGAAAAAGATATCCGTTGACTGACTATCAAACTTACATAACATACACATAATGCCCATAACAGCTCTTTTTGCTCGATTGACGAGATCCTGGCATGCATACTTGAAGCTTAATTTTGTTGAAAAATAAATTCCAAGATATTTGTATACATCAACTACAGACATTTGAATGTTACCATATAACCATCTTTCCCTAGCTGCGAGATATCCACCTTTACGAAATACTATAATGTTTGATTTTTCCATATTTACTTTAAGTTCTAACCTATGTGCTGCAGAGTATAGGTGATTTAACTGTTCTGTAATCCTATCATTGTTTCTGAAAGAAGAATTATGTCATCTGCAAACAACAAGATAAATAACTCAACTAAATCGAAGGAAACACCATGCCTACCATTTTCGATAATTTCTAAGGCTAGTTCATTGATGAATAGTGAGAACAAAATGGGACTACAAACATCACCCTGCTTTACTCCTCTTGTACACCTCACAAAATCACTAAGTTTACCCCCACTTCTGATTTTAGCTTTTACATTTTTGTACATACTAACTACACAGCGGTAAAGTTATCCTTTTATATCATTTTTTCTGAGTACTGGCCACAACAAATTTCTAGAAATGGAGTCAAAGGCTTTTTCGAAGTCTATAAATGCAACGTATAGTTTCCGATTATTTAGAAATTGCTTCTGTACTGCAGTTAATAGAGTAAGCATATGATCAACAGGAGCATAGTTTTTCTTAAAGCCTGCCTGGTGTTCACCTGTGATGTTAGCGGAATCAACCCATTGTGCTAAACGCTTATTTATAACTGAGCTAAACAACTTACTAGCAATATTGCATAACGAAATACCCCTATAGTTGTTAACGTTGTTTACATCTCCTTTTTTTATGAAGTGGCAGAATGGTTGATTCCACCCAGTCCTCCGGATAATCCCCCTGTTCAAAAAGAGTGTTAAATAAGTTCACTAAAAAGTCTATAGCCTGATCTCCAAAGTTTTTGAAAAATTCACCAATTAATCCATCTGGCCCTGGAGCTTTACCACACTTTAACTGTCTTATAGCCACTAGTATTTCTTCTTTTTCAATAGGTCGATCCAGCTCATCTAAGTAGTTACCTTCAAACTCCTCATCTTCTTCTAAATGAACATCTTTATCTAAAACACTTTTGAAATGATCATACCACTCCTCAATGGATATGTTGTTCCGCACCTGTGGTTTCTTTTTGGATACTGTTCGTAGTGCTTTCCAGAAGTCTTGTTGACAATTTACGGAATCCAGGATTTTCTTAAATATCTTATCACTTTTTTCTTTTTCTTTCTTAACAACAAGTTTTTGTATTCTCTTCTAGTTTTGCAAAAAAGTATACGATCTTTTTTAGCAGAAGTTCTCTTAAAATTCTCAAAAGTTTTCGCACATATTTTCGCATAATTCTACACTCTGTATCAAACCAGTCACCTGTATCTCCAAATTTGTTTACACAAACGTTTTGTTTCATACAGTCTGCAGCTTTTTTGATAGTACCATTAAACATATGCAGAGCATCATTTACATTTTCATTAATCTTTGTTTGAGCTGCTAACAATTCTCCACAGATTTCTTCAGAACTAATCAACTCAGAGAAATTTTCAGCATATTCATTTTTCCAAATAAATTTTTCCATGTATTCACGTTTATAACATTCAACAGTCTCACATTCATTCCAATCTCTCTTGTGCATATACAACTCTAATGGCATGTGATCAGATTCTAATCTTTCGCCAACAAAAAGGTTACAGTTAGAGTTAATGAAGTCATACAAATCAAATGATGAGACAAAATAATCATTCACACTATTTCCTGTATCAGATATGTATGTTAAACGACCAGAGTTGTCGCCATTACATACACCATTAAGAATAAACAACCCTAAAGCGTTAGACATGTTCAAAAATAACTTGCCGTATGAATTCAGAACTCTATCTTCTGAACATCTGTTAATCTCAACAGATTTGCTTTTATCTGGAAAGGAATGAGAAAAGTTATCATCTCCACCTTCTGGGAAACTGTCAGCAGTTCTTGCATTAAAATCACCACACATCAATATTGACATGTCTTGTGTTGATATCATATGGTCAACTAAACAGTCTTCAAGCTGATTTATACCATTGTCAACATCAAAGACAGAGTAATAAGGTGATTGTTCAGGAGGAATGTAAGCACACACAAATAACACATTTTTTGAAAATTGAAATAACTTTTTATCAATAACAAACAATAAAAAGTTCCCTGCATCCACATGAAGCTGTGTAACATTTGGAACAAGACTATTTCTAATGAGACAAACCACACCTCCCGCACGCCTTCCCCTGTCAGTGAATTTTACTGCTGGTTTAACAAACACTGTGTGCTCTGTAAAGATTGTATTCTCAAAATTTTCCAAAAAAGTTTCTACAAGGCACACAAAATCAAATGAAGATATATATGAAACAAAATCAAAATCTGAAATCTTACGAAGTAAACCATTAACATTCCAATGTAGGAATGAAAATGGCGTATTCTGATTTTTACTTGTATCAGAAGCAAAGCATGTTTCGCTATTCCTGTTATGATTACTATCTAAATCGCATTCATTTTCCTGCTTATTTTCACTTTTATCTATAAGTACAGGTGTACCGCTATCTGTGTTCAAAACGCACACGGCAGCACGATCTGCACTCAACTTTAAACTCCCACCCCAGTCCAAATCCCCCTGGTCACGCTGAGAGAGAGAGAGAGAGAGAGAGAGAGAGAGAGAGAGAGAGAGAGAGAGAGAGAGAGAGAGAGAGAGAGAGAGAGACAGACAGACAGACAGACAGACAGACAGACAGACAGACAGACAGACAGACAGACAGACAGACAGACAGACAGACAGACAGTCAGACAGACAGACAGACAGACAGACAAAGTAAAACAGCAGGAGTCCTTTTTCAATCAACGGTATAATTTATACCATTTCTCCTCTGTCCACTGGGAAACGACTTCAATGCAATGTTCGTGTCATTTTTTTAAATTAACTAATTAATTTATTTATTCATTTATTTTATTTTATTAATTTTTTAATATCGAGGATAATGGAATGAGTACTCATGCAGTTTTGTAAATCTTATCATCTGTTCCCACTGGCACACAATGGTCTACTCTTACGAAAAGCGGAACAGGGTTTAACGTGTGACGCAAGATGTTCTGCGTGCATTTGCACACAGGGCCTCGGTTTATAGTCTTATCCGAAGGACTTGTGGGGAGAATGGAGTCAGCACTGATGTTAACTCCAAGGGGAAAATCCCCTCGAATGGGAATCGAACCCGGGTCGTCAAATTACGAGCGCAAATGTTCTGATCACTAGGCTATCCCGTCCCCCTGTATAGCTGTCACACGTTGAGGCTTTCACCATTTCATTTAGCTCCTGATATTTCAACAAAATCAGTAACCACCCAACTTTCAAACGCCAGTTTGTTACCAGAACAAGTCCACTCTAAACATACAAGGTAAAAGGTAAAAAGGTAAAGGTGTCCCATAACATATATGGTCAAGGGAAAGCGAGGCATCAGAGACCTCAGCTTCTCTAGGGGCGGTGCCCATCTCCTCTCCCACGTTGCTTTACCTTCCCTGACCCTAAAGAGGGCATCTGGGTGGGCTGGGGACTGTACTGACGCCAAGGCGCGCAAACGTACAAGACAAGCGGAAAAAAACAAAACAAAACAAAAGAAAAGGAAGGGAAGAAAACCCATTTAAAACCATGTAATTATTTTAAAAATCTCAACTAACAAAACAATAAACCGTTTAATGCCAGAATGATATCTGCTTTGCTCTGGTTTTGCAAGATTAAAAAAATTAACGTTCAAAAGTCCAAGTTGAAATATCATTTAGTCTTAGTTCAAAGTTACTTTGCAACAATGGATTTAACCTCTCCCCCCAAAAAACAACAACTACAAAAAACCAAAAACAACAACAACAAAACAAACAACAACAACAAACAACCCCCCCCCAAAAAAAAAAAAAAAAAAAAAAAAAACCCAAACCATTCTGAATCAATACGTCAAACAGCCAAATCAAGAATGAAGACAGTACCAAGTCAAACTTTCAAACTTTAGGGAGTAAAAACGTCTGGTTTTAGTCTAGAATTGTCATGATGTTCACAAGAAGCGAGATAAGGCAGGGTTTCACTTCAAACTTTGGCAAGGTGTGACGGTTGAGCCCGAAGCTTTCTGTCAGTGAGTCAATCAGTCAGTGAGTCAATCAGTCAGTGTCCCAAATCTTGGCCACAGCGATGGTAGCGAAGCCGAAGACGGTGACCGTGACCTTCAAGACACTGCTATGATGCCCCAACTCCTCCCCGAGGATCTCGAAGAACGTGACGTACAGCACGGACCCCGCAGCCACAGCCTGCAGCACGCTGCCCACCAGCAACTGCGCGTGCACGTCCACGTGACCGGAAGTGACGCCCATGCCTATGGCGACCCCTACGGGCGTCATGAGGGCAAAGAGTAAGAGCAGAAGGAGGACCTTGAGGGTCTTGCCAGGCAGGGTCATGCAGAGCTCCAGGGCGAGCGAGGTGACCATGATGGCTTTGTGGACGGTGATGGCGATGGTCATGGCCCAGAGATCCGTGTCCGTGTCTTGGAGACCTACAGCCAGGCCGTCAAACAGCGTGTGGAAGGACAGCGCCAACAGGAAGATGATGGCTCTCATGCTGGACGACCCCTCCTCAGAGCTGTGCCCGCTCCCTGTGCTGTGACTGCTGATGTGACTGCTGTTGCTGGCGCTGCTGTGTTTGCGGTGAGATGCTCCGGGAATGTCTGTGCATTGGTTAGGGGGGTCCTTGTTTCCTTCACTGCCAGTTCGCAACAATCCACCTCGGAGCATTCTGACGCTGTGGGATTGGAACATTCCGCTGCCACTGTGGACTTGGAGCATTCCGCCACTGCGGGCTTGGAGCATTCCGCTACCACAGTGGGCTTGGAACATTCCGCCACCACTGCAGGACAAGACTCCGTCTTTTCCTCAACCTTCTTACAAGACTCATCCCCTTCCACCACTTTGCTTTTGAACGTCTCCAGCTTAACGTCCCCTCGAGAAACAGTCTCCTCCGCCTGCGCGTGGTGTCCGGAGATGCAGAAGGCCAGCCTCTCCATGTAGGCTACGAGGAAAAAGCCCACACCGATGCCCAGGTGGAAGAACGGGTACACAGGGACAAAGCTGCCCACCTCACGGAACTCTTCATACTCGTCCAGACCCTCAGCCACCAGGCCCAGAAGACAGGTGGAGAAGAAGACTCCTCCGGCGAAGCACTTGAGCAGAGCCAGCGTGGCGCGGCCCCCTCTGGACGCTAGTCTGGCCTGACAGCGGGAAAAGAGCAGGACGGTGGAGGCTCCGGGGACTAGCGTGACCAGGAAGAAGATGAGCAGACACAGGCCTTTCTCCAGGTTCAGATCCATGGCTGCAGAGAGAGAGAGAGAGAGAGAGGAGTTTGGGTTTCTTGTTGTTGTTGTCTTCAATTTTACGTCTGTTCACTTCTAGTG
This sequence comes from Stramonita haemastoma, assembly GCA_030674155.1. Lineage (NCBI taxonomy): Eukaryota > Metazoa > Mollusca > Gastropoda > Neogastropoda > Muricidae > Stramonita > Stramonita haemastoma. The sequence goes on along the minus strand of JASPKP010004504.1, from coordinate 4,131 downwards.
ATATTAGACGAAATATTGGATTTTCTTGCTTTGTGGTTAAGTTTTTCTTCCTTGTAAGGGTGAAGGGGGGTTGTTCACAAGCGCACAAATCCAGCAGCACAACTCAGTTAAGGGTCCAGGTCTAGTGCCCGAAATGAGCTCCTTCCTTTTACCAAGTCCAAGTTCGGTTGGTTACTGTGCTATGATTAACACCAGCTGGGCTGGGCTGGGATGGGTAGCAGCTGAGAGGAGCTGAAAGTGGGGGAGACTGACTGACAGCTGTGTGTTCGCTGTGTGGGTGGGTGGTGGTCCTTTTTTTCGTTGTTGTGGATGTTGTTGCTTTTACTGTTGTTATAGCTTTTCCTTGTTGCTGGTGTTGTCTTAATGCTGTCGTTACTTCTATGTTACTGCTTCTGTAGTTGCCGTTGCTATAATAGTTACTGTCACTGTTGAATTGTTGTTTTATTCTTTGCTGTTGCTGACGTTTCGAGTGCTGCTGTTACTACTGCATCTACTGCTGCTGCTGCTTCTGCTGCTGCTGCTGTCAAAACTGTTTCTGCTCCTTCACTGTACCATGTTGTTGTAGCAACACACACAGAAAGTTGTTAACTATAAGTTGTTGGAGTTCGGTTTTTTTTTCTTGAAGGATGATCTTTTCACAGCTGATTTGTGTACTTTGTCTCTGTCAAGTCTTCTATTGAGGATTTTTTTTTTACTCCGTTTTTAATCCTTGAAAAAACAAAATCAACCGGAAATCTGTCAGAAATCAAATTCACTCCTTACACATCAAGTTCATTGTCCACAATGACGAAACAGGGAAAATCCGTCATCAAGGGTAGCTTCCAGGCTGTATCTCTCTCTCCTCTTAAAAAAGCACAGCCTATGAAAAAAACCCCAAAAACAACCAACCAACCTCCACACACACAAACTCTTTGATGACTGAACGTGTCACACTAGCTCACACTGAAGATTTCTCAGATTCACCAAGTCTTATAAAAACAACAACAACAACATCAAAAAACAAATACGCCATAAATCATTACGTTTAGAAAGTTCAGCAGTTTAAATGGATGTTGTTCAAAGTACCACCACCAGCAGCGGAAGAATGGTGCTAGTGTAAAGGGAGCACAGATGGTGTCGAGTCACACAGGACACTGCGATTCTCTTCTGACGACCCCTTGCTTATATAATGGGCCGTTCTGTGGGCCACGTACTGTATGTATATCAGCTAAAGGTACATACATACAATACACCAGAACAATGTTGGATGGCCTTTTTGTGTGTGTGTTTTTTGCGCACACTCTCTGTCTCTTGTCTCTCTGTGTGTCTGTGTTTCTGTCTGTCTGTCTCTGTCTGTGTCTGACTGTCTGTCTGTCTGTCTGTCTGTCTGTCTGTCTGTCTGTCTGTCTGTCTGTCTGTCTGTCTGTCTCTCTCTCTCTCTCTCTCTCTCTCTCATCTCCTCCTCTCCTCTCTCTCTCTCTCTCTCTCTCATCTCTCTCTCTCTCCTCTCTCTCTCTCTCTCTCTCTGTAGGGGTAGGGAGGGGGTTTCTTAGCTTTATTCCCTGATCAGGGCAAGGGCCGGATGAAAAAAAGTATGTAATGCTTACTCTGTAACCCTTGAAAAATAAATAAAGATTATTATTCTCTCTCTG
>JASPKP010004503.1:0-17531 GCA_030674155.1 Stramonita haemastoma | reverse complement strand
ATTTTATATTTCGACTTTTGTTTGTATAAACAAGAAGTTAAACAAACTATGGTATTAAAAGTTCTTAATTTAAAACATTACCAGCAGTCTTCTTCCTGTGCAAACGCAGATGAAAATGAAAGTCTAAAAATTCTGGATACCTTTATAGTTCCTCTGTAAAGAGGATGTCGCTGCCACATCCCTCTGATATTAGATGACAGTCTAGGATTTAGTAATCTTGTACTGCGAGCAACGGCTGTCGTGTTCTGGGCATTTCAGGCAGGGTTTGGATGGGTGAGAACTTTGATGAACGGAATGGTTTTTGTAAGTAACTACTTAAAAATCAATCACAGCCACATGGCCTATTGTAACAGTAAAGTATATGCTATAAAGAGTCTCCACATACCCAAAAGTGAAAAAGTGGCCGATAGCCGCTTCTGGCAGGCAACCTCGATATATATATATATATATATATATATATATATATATATATATATATATATATATATAATATATATATATATATATTATATATATATATATATACATATATATATATATACATATATATATATACATATTTATATACATATATATATAATTTTATATATATATATTATATATATATATATATATATATATATATATATATATATATATACATATATATATATATATACATATATATATATACATATAATATTATACATATATATATAATTTTATATATATATATATTATATATATATATATATATATATATATATATATATAAATTATATATATATATATGTACGAGGGAAATCTAAAGCGTATGTACTCATTCATAAATCAAGTACGGTCCTACAATATGTCCAAATTATCAACAAAAGCCGTTTAATTTTTATCATCAGACTCAACTCTCCCTGGGGATGCCGGGGGATCTTTCCGTGCAGACAGCATCCCCACCTGCTACAGACTCCGTGCTATGAATTCCCGCTTTTCTATCATTTCCTATATTTCTTTTTCTTTACCCCCCTATCCCCCTATCTGTCTGTCTGTCTGTCTGTCTGTCTGTCTGTCTTTCTCTGTGTGTGTGTGTGTGTGTGTGTGTGTGTGTGTGTGTGTGTGTGTGTGTGTGTGTGTGTGTGTGTGTGTGTGTATGTGTGTGTGTGTCTGTCTATCTGTCTGTCTGTCTGTCTGTCTGTCTGTCTGTGTCTCTGTCTTTCTCTCTCTTCTCTCTCTCCTCTCTCTCTCTCTCTCTCTCTCTCTCTCTCTCTCTCTCTTCTCTCTCTCTCTCTCTCTCTCTCTCTCTCTCCCTCCCTCCGACCTCCCCCCTCCTTTCATCCTTGTTTTCTGCCTATCGAGTCTATTCTCCTGCCCTTTTTCAAGCAAATCCGAAATATTATGTTTTTCGTATGAACTTTTTAATGAGCTGCCCTGAAGTCGGAATGTGTGGGCTGAGGCCAGCGGTCAGACCTCCTGCAGAGTTATAAGAGAAGACAAAGCACTGCACATCCCACGCATTATGGCTACTACCTTCTGGTATCGCTTTATGTGGAAGGACGTAAAATTGAAGACTACTTGAATGGCTACCACCATCAGGACAAGAATTTCCTAGGTCTCGTTTTTAGGATTTTTGTGAGGGTCAGGCTGCAGGGCCTTCTCGGTCTCTGGCTAAACAGGCCGGTTGGAAAAACAATATTGAATCTGTGATATTTTGACCAGAAAGATACCCTGGCATTTTCTTGACAGGTTTCTCATAACTACCTGTGTTGGTTCTTGCTTGCTACGCTGGTCAAAAGTTTTAACTCGTGACTGGTGCATTCAACTTTTTTTTTTTATTTACTACATGTGAATGCTGTTTGATATAGGAAATTGTTTCGCTTATTACTGTTAAGTTGTAGAATGTCTTGCTTGATTGGTTGGTTGGTTGATAGGCTGGTTGGCTGGTAGGGAAAGGATAGTCTGGTGGTTAAAGCCTTTGAGCCACCACCGAGATGTCCGTTTAAATGGATTTTTTCCCTGCAAATAACATCAGTACCGACTTCAACCACTACCACCCTCCTACCAAAAAAATCCTTTGGTTGAGACTATAGGCCGAGGTCCCGTGTGCGAGCGCACACAGAAAATATTGTACACACCTTCGGATGAGACGTTAAACCGAGGCCCCGTATGCGAACGCACGCAGAACATCTTGCGAACACGTTAAATCTTGTTCCGCTTTTCGTAAGAGTAGGCCATCGTGTGCCGGTGGGAACAGATGACATTTACAAAAACTGCATACACACGGGCACTGGATATAAAAAAAAGCACAAGAGTGCTTATTCCATTATCCTTGATATAAAAGAATAAATTAAATCAAATCGAAGAGTAGACCATTGATGTGGTCGATAGGTTCCTCCCACAACCTGGTGACCGTCCTTGGTTGACCCTCATGGCTGGCCATGGCGTCGATATAAAGAACGACAGTACAGTTGGTTTTATAGCCTGTTTTAAATCTGTATATAGTTGCACAGTTTTAACCTGTGATTAAGAGTTTTACAAGGTAACAACCCCAACATGGCCTCTGTGGTCGGCGGGGCTGTAAACAACAAGACTGGATTGGACTGCCAATGCTTTATTGGACCAAATAACGATGAGTATTGGCGTATTATATATATATATATATATATATATATATATATATATATATATATATATATATATATATATATATATATATATATATATATATATATATATATATACAACATAACAAGGATCACAGAACCCTCCAAAAAGCGCAATATGTAAACGGACTCAAAATATATTTGCTAGCAATATGAAACATTTTGATAATTTTGTTCCATATATATATATATATATATATATATATATATATATATATATATATATATATATACCGTAAAATCCCTAGCATACGCCCCCCCCCCCCCCCCCCCTGTGCACTGATTTAGGGCAAAATAGGGGGTGGGCGTTTGCTAGGGATAGACCCCTTTGCACAAAGTAATTTTTGTGCTCAACCCTGTAATTGAGTGAATACAAACCCCGAAAGCATGTAAGTTAGGTCATGTGAGTAAAAGTGAAGGAAAATAGAAAAAAGGGACTTTGCGGCAAAGAAGGCCAAGAGTTCCATCGCTTTCCGTTGTAGGTCCTTTTTTCCCAATACCCTGCCTTCAGATCTTTCATCTTCCAGATAATGCAGCACATCTTGGTCGACATGTTCAGATCTAACTGCTGGTCCATTTGACAGTTTCCATTTTTGTTTGTCTTTTCCGTACTGCTGTTCAAGTCATCTCTGTGTTCACTCCATTCCCTGATCCTCTTCCTATCCACAGAAAATTCACGGGCACACTCCGAAACATTCCCACCTGCTTCGTTATCCAGATACTGGAGGACTTCCAATTTGAAAGATACAGTGTAAGACTGTCGCTTCGGTATTTTGCAAAAATGGCACAGAGAGATTCAAGAACCAACTTCAGGCCATCAGGAAGCATCGTCAAAGTACCGGTACATCACTGACAGACAAAAGACGTCAGTGGAAAAAGCATGACGTAATTTTAAGTCACTTTGTTGGGGATGGGTGGGAGTGAGGAGAGGGGACAAAGAATAAGAAAAAAGGATAAGAAACACGAAAAGGTAAAGAAGGGGGAAAAGATGACTTTTAGAACAGTCTGCACAAATTCTAGTGAAAGCAAGCATAGTCTCTTTGAAAAAAGCAGGGTGGGCGTTTGCTAGGTAGTTACCCCTGTGCACAACTTTTGGCCCAAAGTGGGGGGTGGGCGTTTGCTAGATAGTGGGCTTATGCTAGGGATTTTACGGTATATATATATAACATACATATATAACATATGTATATAAGCAAAACAGCAAAAACAAAAACATAATATGTATATATATATAAAATATATAAATATATATATATTTGTTGGCGTGCACGCAGACTAGGCTAAAACACTCCAAAAAAAGTGCAAGTTCTAAATTAGACTGTTTCAGAAATAATGCTAGGTATATGAAACTCAAATTTTTTCCTCAAAACTCTGTGCAACTATTTGCTTTTTTTGGGGGGAATGGCACAATGACCCATAAGGCAATCTTCCTTGGCGGAATAAAATGTCAATAACATTTCATTTTGTCGGTGTGATATTTGGAGTCTTGTTTGTTTGCAGGTAATCTTAGTGACACAGTCTGCAGGTGTTATAAATGATCAGGCTTTGGGCGAGCGCGTGTATGTCTGTGTATGCGCACGCGCCCGCGAGCGTGTGCATGTGTGTGTGCGTTTCTATGTCTGTATCTGTTTCTCTGTGTGTGCATGTGTGTGTCTGTGTGTGTGAGTGTGTTTTATTTATTTATTTATTTATTCTTTTATACCAAGGATAATAGAATAAGCATTCATACACTTTTTACATCCAGTCCTCGTGTGTATGCTTTTCTGTAAATGTCATCTGTTCCCACCGACACACAATGGCCTACTCTTACGAAACGCGGAACAGGATTTAACGTGTGCGCAAGATGTTTGTCCATGTGAATGTCTGTGTGCGTCTGTGTGTCTTTGTGCGTTCTACAGTAGAATAAAACGCACACAGAATTTCATATTGTCGCTATGCAAGTTGGGGGTCTGTTTATTTGATGTCAACTCCTGGAGGGAAATCCCTTTGAATAGGTATCTCGGTTGTGGCTCGAACCTGGGCTCGAACCCAGAATGTCAGATTGTGGACGCAAAAGTATGGTGGGCATGTGGAGTGGACTTCTTATATAAGTGCTCTAAACAGAGAGAGAGAGAGAGAGAGAGAGAGAGAGAGAGAGAGAGAGAGAGAGAGATGGAAGACGAGAGAGAGAGAGAGAGAGAGAGAGAGAGAGAGGAGAGAGAAGAGAGAGAGAGAGAGAGAGAGAGATGTGAGATGTGAGATGTGAGATGAGAGATGAGAGAGGAAGGTAGGGAGGGAGAAGAGATAAAAGAGACAGACCGAGATAGAGACACAGGGAGAGAAAGAGATAGGGAAACAGACAGACAAACAGACAGGCAGAAAGACAGACAGACAGGCAGACGAACAGGCAGGCAGACAGATAGAGAGATAGATAGACCTGCAGAGAGAGACAGAGACGGAGAGGTCTAGTGTTTGCAGGAAATGTTCAATAATGATAACGTCTTAAAGATATCATAGGTCGTATTCTGATATTTATATAGGCTTCAGTGTTCATAAAATCAATGCGGATTTCTTCCGTTGTATCTCTTTAGTTCAGTCAAGGTAAGGCAAAGGCAAGGGCAAGGGCAAGGACAAGGCGAGGCAAGGAAAGGCAAAGGAAAGGCAAGGCAATGCAAGGCAAGGCAAGGCAAGGCAAGGCAAGGCAAAGTTAATTTCAAAACCCTGTTAGAGGTACATAAAGGTGTTACATATTGAATATTACCAAGTGAAGATACGAAACACGGTCTGACCTTTCAGAAACAATAACACCCAGCCAACTATAAAGCAATATGGCGGGAATACCAACAAAGAATTAATAACAAAAGAACAATAGGTAACAGTGAAAAACAAAAGAACATGTTAAACCGATGCACTACTACCTTATAACCAATCTCATTTTCTGGCGAGCAAGACGAAGAAATAGTTTGTCTCTCTGTTTTTCTGTCTGTCTGTTTATCGATCTCTCTATCTATCTATTCATCTACCTATCTACCTGTCTGTCTTCCTATCAACATACCCATTCACCTATCAACCTATATATCCATTTATCTGCCTATGTATCTATGTATCTATCTGTGTATCTATCTGTGTATCTATGTATCTATGTATCTATGTATCTATGTATCTATCTATCTATCTATCTATCTATCTGTCTGTCTGTCTGTCTGTCTGTCTGTCTGTCTGTCAGATAATCTATCTATCTATCTATCTATCTATCTATCTATCTATCTATCTATCTATTTACCTACCAATCTACCTGCCTATCGACCTATCAACCTATCTACCTACCTACCTATCTTCCCTACCTACCTACCTACCTACCTACCTACCTACCTACCTACCTACTTTCCTACTTAGCTACCAATCTACCTATAAGAGAAAAGTAAAGCAGATAAAAGAAGAACGGAGAGGAGACCGAGAGAGAGAAGGGAGGGAGGTAAGGAGAGAGAGGGGGGGGAGGAGAGAGAGGAGAGAGAGAGAGGATGAGAGAGAGAGAGAAGAGGAGAGAGAGATGAGAGAGAGAGAGAGAGAGAATGAGAGGAGGGAGAGAGAGAGAGAGAGAGAGAGAGAGGGGTCAGGTAGTTGGGTTTACAGCAGCGCAAGGCACTTTCGCTCATTATGACAAACAACAATAGTCGCTGAGTGTTCAACGAAAAAGAAGAAGTTCAAAGGAATGTTTGAGCTGGAATAAACATCAGTGCCGATTCCAATCTCCAGCAAGTCCTTCGGATGAGATTTAACCGGTCTTGTGTGCGAACACACAAGAGAACATTTTGAAAACATGTTCCGCTTTTTGGAAGAAAAGACCATTAAGTGATGGGGTGGGAAGCAGTATTCGCCAAGAGTGCAATAAAGGAGATGATTTAGTTGCTGTGCCATATATACAAAGTTTCAAATCTAAAACCGAAAGGTACGTGCAGCCCCTCTGGCAATAGGAACAGAACACTTAGACACAATAAACTTTTCGGGATTCACCTGAACTTGAAAGAAGTCCTCCCTTTGATGTGACAAAAAACAGAGGGAAAGAAACCTAGCTCACCAGGATACACAGGGGTCATTTTCATTTTACTGATGTTCACTTGCTGAAAGGCTAGGTAACCCCATGGTGTATGACTTGTGATGTGCGGGTAATCATCAAGCATCTGCTTCTGGGGTGTCGAAATGTCCTAGATAATATACACAGGCACTTCACTGCAGACTCCTAAAAGATCCTTTTTCACGATATTCCATCCGAAAACGTTTTCAACTTCCCGAGAGAATCGGGAATTTTCCGTCAAATATGAGTTAAAATGTCATAGTTATTACATGTATAGTTGACTTTTGAGGGATAGGTTTTTACGTTTTTATTTCATTTTATATGACGTTGATGTGGTTCTCCCAGGACGTGGTGAGCATCTGGGGGTTGACCTTTATGGTTGGTCAGGGCGTTGATACCAGAAACGGCAGGAAAAAAAAACCCGTTTTAAGCTACATATTGAAAAACTATTGAAAAAGCTAACCCCTTTTACAAATCACACACACACTGTCAGTAGCAATCTAAAGGGAATTCCCGCCCATGTTATTTATCGTCTGGTCCCTGTGCTTAGCGTGGTGTGTCAGGGACGTCACTTTTGTCTCCTAAATTTGCAGGAGAATGGGGGAGGGGTAGCTGCATCAGCCACCAGCATTGATATGCTTGAATGTTTTTCACAGGTAACTTGCAAAACTAGATTATGGGAACTTTTTTTTTCTTTTTAAATCAACGCAAAACAAGGACGGTCACACCCATGGCGCTACTTTCTGCATGGCTAAGCTAAACAGATGGTGAGAGGGCAGTGTATCAGTGCGCGTTCTACCATTGTCTTTATTCCCCAACTTATTCAGGACTGCCAGTTCAGATCTTTCTCCGCCTCTAAGATCTCTTCTCCATTATCTCTGGGTTGGACACCTCACTCTCCCCCTCCACACAGTACAGTCTTTCCATCCGATTTCATTGGTCTTCCTCTCCCTCTTGCTCCAACTCTTCATGATAATCATATTTCTTGCCCACAGATTGGTTAGGTCTCTCCCTTCCCCCACATGTCCAAACCATCGTAACCTTGCATGAGATACGGGGCAGTTGGATGGGCGATGCAAATTGGCTATCGGTAAACGCTGCTGTCTGTAGGAAGAAGTACGGGGCTACCGGATAGCCTAGTGGTGAGAGCGTCAGGTTCCTCATCTGACGACCCGGGTTCGAGTCACCACCGAGGCGCCCGATGGGAGGTATATTTCCCTTGGAGTTAACAGCAGTACCGACTCCATTTCCCTGAAAATCCTTCCAATGAGACTCTAAGCCAAGGCCCTGTCCGCCTACACATGCAAATCATCTTTATTTGTAGGCATCTGTCAGTCTCAGAAGACTATGGAGATGGGCTCTATCTAGACTCTTGACAGCAAATTCAAATTCAAATTCAAGCATTTCTATTATCTCAAAAAGGGGAGAAATTCATTTGAAGTGTATTGCAATGTTTGGGTTATTATCCAGCTAAGACTGACCACTTGGCTGGATACAAACTTTATGACCTCCCTTGCATCCTTTTAATAGGATCCCCAAACTTAAGGCACAAAGATTCACTAGGTGCTTATTTTGTCTTATTTAAAAAAATTTTCCAAACATATATTCTAAGCATATTTTCTTTCTCTTTATATCATTGTCTTTTGAAGGCAGCTTCAAAAGGCCACAGGAATATCAACTATTCCTTTGAATGCAAATGACACTTTTAAATTCTGAAAAGTGTCTTGCTGTAAGGTACCACAGCAGATGGAGTTTCAATCACCACCGGGACCACTGATGAGAGCTCATCCAGGAGCCGAAACTCGAGTCAGGTCAGGCCAAAGGCATGGTTCTTACACAGAAATGCCTACAATACTGCCACTGAAAAACATTATTCCCTAACATTTATTTTCGTTTCAATTTTTTTTTTAATTTGAATCTTTGATAAGTTGTTTTCAAAATGATTGAAAAGTTGGTACCTGCTCTTGTTTTTCCTCACTACTTTTTCCTCAATAAAGAGAGAAATTCATGTGAATTACAAGCTGTATAAAAAAAAAGTAAATGGGAAAAACATTTATCACAGAGGAATGACACAGCACAGCAAACAACCATTACGTCGCACACAGCCATAACGTTGCACACATTACAAGAAATACATATAGCAATACCAGCACGTTATCAAAGAATAATTCATGTTGTCACCAGTCATATGTACATAAAATTGACAAGCAGAAGCATTTATCACAGAAAACCTTTCTTCTCCGAAAGTCTTAAAAGATACCAATATTATTCTCTTCTGTGCCAAATTGGTTGTGCTGGGCGCATCTTTTCAGGGGATTTAATAGTACTGCAGTGGGTTTTCGGTCATATGACAGACAATATTTGTTGTCTGATATTTCGACAACGACGGAAGAGGACGAAGAAGAAGACAACAAACAACAACAAGAAGAACACAAGAAAAACAAGAAAAAGAACAACAAGAAGAACAAGAAGAGCAAGAAGACAAGATCCTTTTTTTGACCCGAGCCAAAAAGCCTTTCCAGATTTCTAAAGTAAACCAAATGCCAAAAGCCATCTTAGAATATGCTACGCTTTACAGAGTTGCCTTCATCAGTTAATGGCGCCGCTGGCTTTATTTGCTTTTTACCTGGCATGTTTACCTATCGGGTTTCATTTTGCATATGGGGGGTTAAAACTTTGCTCCCTGATTTTTTTGGGTTTCCCTTGGTTGGGTTTTGCCCATGTGGTTTAAGGACATTGGTCGTCTGTTGTCTGTCTGTTCTTTCTTCTTTGTTGTTGTTGTCTGTCTGTCTCTCTGTCTCTCGTTCTCTCTTTTCTCTCTCTTTTCTCCCTCCTTCTCTGCGTGCTTGCGTGGGTTGTGTTGTGTTTTTTTTGGTGGTGGTGGTTTGTGGGTGTGATAGTTTGAATCCTAATGAGGTTGTCGATACGTTAAGTTAAGGGGTGGGGTGTTTGCGACAGTTGGACAGGGGTACTGGGGTTGTTTTTTTGAAATGCTTTAACTTTTGTACGTGCTTTTTTTGATAAAAATGCGTTTGGGGGTGGGAAGGGGGAGGGGGGAGGGGGGGAAAGGGGCGTGTGTGTGTGTGGGGTGGTGTGTGTGTGTGTGGGGGGCCGCGCGCGCGCGCGTCGAGTGGGAATTTAAAAAAAATTTCAATCTTGATACCCAAAAATTACCCAATCGTAGCAAACATTTAAAAAGCAAGGTAAGAAAAATTTTCCCCACTCCCAAAAATCTGAACAAAGGGGTACGGCCATGTCCAAGAACCTCTGCCCAAAGTCAAGACTGTCCTACAAGGGGGGCAAGGATGGAGGGGAAAAAGACAAGAAACAATGAAAAAAACGGATATGGGTGAATGTGTTAGAAACAAAAAAGTAAGCTTGTGTACAAATTTTTTAGAAAGTCTGCAGGCATCTGTTATCAAAAAACAGAAGTGTAAAAAAAAACCCCCCCCACAAGCTGGCGAAACTGCAGAAAAATTTTGACAGTAACATATTTTTTGGTAAAAAGAGCTGTGGTTTTTTGCTGAAAAACTTCAATCAGTCAAAAACAATTTGCCTAAGCTGGACTAAAAAAAAAAAAGAATCCTTGCAAAAAAAATTTGAACACGTCCCATTTACTTACATCATGTTTATATTGTATATCTAAGAAAAGAAAATGTGGTGTGGTACGCGGCACGCGGCGCGCCCGGTTGTGTGTAAAAATTATTTATGAACACTGGCCCTTTTTTGTACTAATATTTTTGAAAAAATTTAAATTTTCCCGTTAAGTTAATTGCTGTCTGACTTTACAGATGGAAAATTGGATTCTGTTCGAATTGTGGAGACATTGATTAATTAAATTAATGGGATTTAAATTTTTGGGTGTTATAAAACGATCTATGAGTTCTGCTTTGTCTGCTTTTCATTTTAGCTTTTTTTTTGATCATTACATTAATTTACTTTCTCCATTTTTTCATTTTTTTTGTCTTGTGTTAGCTTTTTTATCAATGCATCTTTTTTTTCTTTTATTTATTTTATTTATAAATGCCTTATAAAAATTTTCTTGTTATACTTTTTTTTTGTTTTCTTTTTTTGATTATCTCTGACAGCGATAGAATTATTCGGAATCTTTTTTCTGTTATAAAAATGTTTTGCAGAACCAAAAAAAAAAGAAAAACCAAAAGATTACTAAACTAATTAACGACGAACCCAAAACAAAAAATAATTATTTATCTAAGCTGAAATACCCAAAATGCAAAAAAAAAAGAGCTTACAGAAATACTATAAGTTAAGAAGTGTTGGGAAATATTTTTTTTAGGGTTATCGGTTTCTTTACAAATTTGATAAAGTTGCATTATTCACTTCTCTGTCGGCTTTTTAATTTCTCTCTCTCTCCCCCTTTCCCTCTCTTCTCTCTCTTCTCCTCTCTCTCTCCCCTCTCTCTCTCTGTCTGTCTGTCTGTCTGTCTGTCTGTCTGGGCTGTCTGTCTGTCTGTCTTTCTGTCTGTCTGTCTGTCTGTCTGTCTGCTGTCTCTCTCTCCTCTCTCTCTCTCTTCTCCTCTCCTCTTTGCTTTACCTCCTTGCCTTGCCATTCCTTTGCCTTCCCTCCTTCTCTCTCTTCTCTCTCCTCCTCTCTCTCTTCTCTTCTCTCTCTCTCCCCTCTCTTTTCCCTCTCTCTCTCTCCCCCTCTCTCTCTCTCTCTCTTTGCCTTGCCTTGCCTTGCCTTGCCTCGCATCACCTTGCCCCCCCCCCCCCTCTCTCTCTCCTCTCTCTCTCTCTTCTCTCTTCTCTCGCTCTCTCTCTCTCTCCTCTCCCCTCTCTCTTCTCTCTTTTTCCCGTGAAAAATTTTTCAAGACTGGCCTTTGCCCCTGTTACTGAAAGCTGCAATACCCTCTTACAGATATTTTTTATAAACTAATCGCGATGTAGTTTTCATGCATTTAGAAAAAGAAGTAAAATAAATGTGTAAACATTACTTTCATTTTGGGTTTTAGAACCCAATGTATCTAACCATTGTGGTTTATGTATATCGCGATGTGTATTTGTGTCAACAGTGAATATTATGCCTTGGTTGATGCAATATGTTTGTGCTTTATGTAGCCCAGGCTCTCTATCCTTCCCCGACTACATAATCTTCATTTTTCCCATAAAGATTTTCAGTCCCTCCTTGATCATTACAGCCTCTCTCCCCAAGAAAACTTATCATTTCGGGACTTTAATTTCCATTTCGACAACCAGTCTTCTTGATGTCAAGCTCTTTCCTCTTTCCCTGTCTAACCCCCTTCTTTCCCAGCTTGTAAACGAACCAACACATAGATCGGGGCCACAATCCTAGGGGGACTGCTCATTAAAACCGATGCCTCACTGACCTCATCACTCTATATCCGTCCTAACAAAACTTCTTTCTGACCATTCTGCCATTCTCTTCTTCTAAAAAATGTTAAGCCTATCAAAAAAAAAAGAGCATCACCCTTCGCAATCTCAAGGCCATTGATATTCCAACTTTCTCTTTCTCAAGCTGCCGAACGCCTATCAGAAACCCCTGAACATATGATCCTTCTAAACATTACAACACCGTTCTTAGCCAACTGCTTGACGAGCATGTACCCCCTACTGACCATTTTCTGCCTGATCGGCCCGTGCTCCATGGTTACACTCACGATATCCTGATCGCAAAAACGCAAACGCCGACAACTAGAGCGGCAGTGGCGAAAGACAAAAACCGAAATAAACAAACAGCTCTTTCGAAAACAAATAACAAAGTTAAAACCTTAATCCATTCAGCAAAGACAAAATACTATTCCGCTCAAGTTCTTGATGCCACGTCTATGAAATCCCTTTTTTTTCCTCACCTCAACTCCTCTTGGATCTACAAAGGCAAGCCCTCTTCCTACTGTCCATAGCCACTCTGAACTTCCTGCAATATTTTCTTCTTTCTTCTCTGACAAAGTCCGCAACATCGTTCCAAACTGGATCAAACTTCTTTCCAACCTGTGCCTCCTGATCCCCAATTTACAGGCACTCCTCTCCTTTTCTTCTGTCCAACAACCGAGAAAGAAATTCAGACAATTCTCAGAGAAATGACCATAAAATCATGCGATCTCGATCCTGTACCTGCTTCCCTTTTCACTCAGTGCATTCCACAGCTTACACCTACGATCACGAAAATAGTAAATTCATCACTTCTTTCAGGAAATTTTCCACCAGCTCTCAAAACCGCTATAGTCACACTCTACTAAAAAAGCACGATCTCGATCCTAACATTCTGAAGAACTATAGACCTGTTTCTAACCTACCTTTTATCTCAAAAGTCCTTGAAAAAGTCGTTCTCAGACAACTCAACAGCCACCTTCATTCCAACAGCCTCCTTCCGCCTTTCCAGTCTGCCTATCGCGCCAACACAGCACTGAAACCCACCCTAGTTCACACCTTAAATACGCTTCTACAAGCTTCTGACACAGGAAAAATATCCCTTCCCACTCTTCTCGATCTATCTGCAGCTTTCGACACTATAGACCATTCAATTCTTCTCTCCCGTCTTCAAAAAACGTTTTGGCATCACAGGCACAGCTCTCACATGGTTTCATTCATACCTTACCGACCGATTCCAAACAGTTGCAGTTAACAAGATTCATTCCAAACCTGTCAAACTGGAATGTGGAGTCCCACAGGGATCAGTTCTGGGCCCTGTTCTTTTCACTTTATACACTGCTCCATTGTCACATATAATAACCCGTCATCAAAATCAACTACCATTTCTATGCCGATGACTCTCAGATTCTAAGCTGTGATACTCCTGAAAATCTGCCTTTTCTCTTGATAAAATTGTCCTACTGCCTTGAAGATATCCAAAACTGGATGTTAACAGAATAAGTTACAGCTAAATGCAGATAAAACTGAAGCCATGCTGGTAGGCACCAAACACAAACTTTCTTCCATTACTACAGCTTCTTTAGAATTCGGTAATTACTTCAGTCACTCTTTCCACTGCTGTAAAGTATCTAGGGGTTGTTATCGACAACACACTATCCATGCAAAAATTCATCACCCCAGACCTGCCAGTCCATGCTACTATCAATTAAAACGTATTAGCGCAATTCGAAAGTACCTGTCCACTGATGCAACATCTAAACTCGTCACGTCTCTGATTCTTTCACGTCTCGACTATTGTAATTCTCTTTTGGCTGGTCTGCCAGCATCATCTACCCACTCCCTTCAACGTATACAAAACTCCGCAGCTCGACTGGTCCTCAGAAAGAAAAAATCTGAGCACATTACTCCTCTCTTGCAATCTCTCCACTGGCTGTCTGTGCCACAGAGAGTAAACTATAAGATCAGTACTCTCTGTTATAAATGTCTTCACAAAACAGCACCCTCCTACCTCTGTGAATGTCTTTACCCGTACACTCCTTCTCGTTCCCTCCGCTCTGCTGCAGATACCCTGCGCTTACAAATACCTAGATTCAATCAATCCACTGTTGGCCGTCGCTCTTTCTCTGTTTCTGGTCCAGTGATCTGGAATGATCTCCCTCTGTCCCTTCGTAAAAAGCCTACCTATGACACATTTAAATCCAGCCTCAAGACACACTTATTTCAAAGCTAAGACTTTCTATCCTGTTTCATCTTCTGCCCCTGCTCTCAACAGCCGAAATATCCACCACCCTGCCAAAGTGTTTAACCTCTGTGTGTGTGTGTGTGTGTGTTGTGTGTGTGTGTGTGTGTGTGTGTGTGTGTGGTGTGTGTTTTTGTTTTGTGTGTGTGTGTTGTGTGTGTTTGTGTTTGTGGGGTTTTTACATGGTTTCCCGTTAAAAATCTAAATTGTTGTTGGCTGCATGCGCAAGAATTGGTTGAATGCAAGCGCTTTGATTTGTTTTGCAATATATAGCGCTATATAAATTCCATTTATTATATTATTATTTAAAAGAAATTTGGGTTCGAATATTTCTGTAAAAAAGAAAAAGACAAAATCAGAAATGGCCCGTTTGAAAAATCTATTGATGTTAGTTTTCTTGAAATTGTGTGGTACATAAAATGAATCTGAACTTAAAACTTTCACTATTATGTTGGTAGTAGTATGTTTAAAACACCTGTCACGAGCCCATTTCCCACCCCCTACCTGCGTTTCTATTTTTGGCCTAACGCCGATCTACAGTAAAAGTCTTAAATCTGAAGCTCTCTTCTTTTATAACCTCCGAAACCACACGCGCGCGCGCGCTCACACACACTCTTTCCCACCCCACAATACACCCCACGTGCGCACGCGTGCACGCGCATAACATTCTCTCTCACACACACACACACACACACGCACACACACACACAACACACACACACACACACACCCCACACACCACACACACACACACAACAAAAAAAAAAACACACACAGACTCAGAACACAACTTTTATATATGCATAAGTACATCCAACAGAGTATAGGTTAACTTTCTCGACCTATAAAAGTCAAACTCAGGGCGAAAAAAACGTGGTCGGAGGTGAAGGGAAGGGGAGAGAGAGAGAGAGAAGGAGAGAAGAGAGAGAGAGAGAGAGAAGAGAGGAGGAGAGAGAGGAGAGGAGAGAGAGGGGAGAGAGAGAGAGGGGAAGAGAGGAGGGGAGAGAGAGAGAGAAAACAAGAGGAGAGAGGAGAGAGAGAGAGAAGAGAGAGAGAGAGAGAGAAGAGAGAGGGAGAGAAGAGGAGAGAGAGAGAGGAAAAGGGGGAGGGGAAAAGAGAGAGAGGAGTCATAAACAAAGTCCTGGGGTACTTAATTAAGTGATAGCGGTTCTGAAACTGTACACCCAGTTGATATTGTGGTGCTTTCTCTTTCTGTTATCATTCCACATCTTGGTTCACACAGAAGATAGACAGACAGACAGACAGACGACAGACAGAAAAAACGCAACTATGTGTATGTGTGTATGTACGTATGTACGTATGCATGCAGTATGTATGTATGTATGTATGTTGTATGTATGTATGTATGAAGTATGAATGTATGTTTTGTTTGTGTATATGTATTATGTTTGGTTAATATATATTATAATATATAAAATAATTTATAATATAATTTTTTGTGTGGGGTTGTTTTGTGTGTTTTGTGTTTTTGGGTGTGTGGTGTGTGTGGGTGTTATTTATTTATATCAATAGTGTTTCGTTTAAACACTCAAAACACACATACACACATAAGCACCACAGAAATATATATATATATAAACAATATGCACAAACTATATTTTAGATATACATCAGATAGATACACACCTACACACCCACAACCACACACACCACACACACACACAACCACCACACACACACACACACACACACACACACACACACACACTCAGGACATCGAACCGCTGTATCACATGACATAACTACCCCTGACCTCTCAGATGAAAACAAGGTGATGCATATGGGGAGGCTTTTTGTAGAGGGTGGGGGGGGGTGGAGAAAAAGGGGATGAGAGAGAAAATGGAACAAGAAAGTCATAAAAGAAAAACCTGGGATGCTAATTGGTGATCGGTCCTGACATTGTTGTTCCAAGAAATTGTGTGGTGCTATTGTTTACTTTATTGTTCCGGATCAGATGTGTCTTTTCTGACGTACGCTGTGTTTTTGTTGTTGCTACGATTTTACGTCGTTCACTCAAAGTTAAATTTGACGATGGGAAAGGGGAAAAAGGGGGGGGGGGGGGGTCTATTTGTTGATGGATGTGTGTGCAGTAAAATGGGTGTCTTTTTTCTTGGGTAATGCATTACAGTCACAAAGAATGGGCTAAACAATTTATATGAACGCAAAATACATAAACCATTGCTAGAGTGATTTAAAACTATAAACAAATTCCAAAGGACAATTCAATTTTGTTATACGAAAAAACCAAAAAGTATTTTAAAAAATTTATCCAAGGATTTTTCTGAAAAAAGGGTAAGAATGGTTTTGACTCTTTTCCTAAAAAAATATGACTGCTTGTTATTTTTCACCCCAAACATTTTATTTTTTTTACTATATTTAGTGACAAGCATTCAGTTTTTTCCGAAAAAAAAAAGTCTAGCTTTTTTGCGTACCCCCGCTGTGTCTAGTGGTTAGGGCGTTTGGATGTAATCTAAAGTTGGGGTTCGTCCGCTTTGTATGGGTTGTGCCCCCTTTGGAAAAGGTTCTTTAGGTATTTTTCACCCCTCCCCGGTGTAAAAGGGTCCCCTTTTTTGGGGGAAAAAGGGGGCTTTGGGGGGGGGGCATGTTTTAAGGTTAAAAGGGGGCCCCCCAGGCCCCGGGGGCCTTGGTCGGCGCTTTTTTTTTTTTAAAATTTTTTTAAAAAAATTTTTTTTAACCCAAAAGGGGGTTTTTTTTTTTTTTTCCCCCCAAATTTTTTTTTTGGGGGTTTTGGGGGGGGGGGGGGGGGGGGGGGGGGGGGGGGGGGGGGGGGGGTTTTTTTGGGGGGGGGGGGGGGGGGGGGGGGGGGGGGGGGGGGGGGGGGGGGGGGGGGGGGGGGGGGGGGGGGGGGGGGGGGGGGGGGGGGGGGGGGGGGGGGGGTTTTTTGTTGTGGAGGGGTGTGTTTTTGTTGTGTGTGGGGGGGGGTTGTTTTTGTGTGGTGAGGGGTTGATTTTGGGTTTGTTTTTTTGTTGTTGTTTTTTTTTGTTTGTGGGTTTTTTGGGGGTTTTTCTGTTTTTATTGTGAAAAGGAAATTTGGGATTGAAACCCCCAACTTTCCCCCCTTGTTCTTTTTCTTTGTCCGGTTTTTTTGTTTTCTTCTGTCTGTCGCTGTCTGTCCGGGCTGTTTTTTTTTTTTTCTTCTTCCCCTTTTCCCCTTCCCCCTTCTCTCTCTCCCCTCTCTTCTCTCTTCTCTCTCATTTCTCCCCTCCGGGGCCCAT
>JASPKP010004502.1:12500-17533 GCA_030674155.1 Stramonita haemastoma | reverse complement strand
TCTCCCATCCAGTAAAACCATGGGGGTTTGGTTTCCTGGGGCTTTTTTTCCCCATTGAGACAAAAAACCCCAAAACCCCCGTGTGTTACACTCATTATTTAGCGGACTTTAAAAAGAACCTCGGAACAAGGTGGTTTTTTTAAATTTAAAAAGCTGCCCCGGGAGCCAAAGGCTCTCCCCCCGGTTTTTTTTTCCCCGGGGTTTCTGGGGGTTTTTAAAGGGGGACTGAGTAAATGATCCCCCCTGGTTTGGGCGCCAGTCTTTTCGCGGGGGTTTAAACCCCCAACAAAAGGGGTTGGCCCCCTTTTTACCCGGGGTTTGGGGTGGAAAATAGCCCAAAAAGGCCCCTTTTTCCCAAGGGGGGCACAAGGCCTACCGAAAGCGGGGCCCCCGCCCCGAAACCCTTTTTAAAAATTACATTTCGAGTCCAAACCCCCCAAACCCCCTAGACTAAGGGGCGGCTTAAGGTGGTTGGCCCGGGGCCCAAAATTCTGTAGAAAAAAGCCACTTGATAGGGAAAACATATACATTGAAAAAGGGGGAAAAAAAATTAAATTGGGGGACGCGGCTGTCCCCGGGGATGGTAGCCTAAATTTTTGCAGAAAAAATCTGCTGTGACATAAAGGGGAAAAAAATTTAAAGGGCCCAGTCAGGGGATTTTGAATTTTTCCAGGGGAAAATCAAACGGGGAAACCCAAAAACTACCCGACAGGGAACATTGTCAAACAATGATGTCGTACTTAAAATTTCCCAATGCAATCCGTTTTTTTATAGCCCCCCCGCCAAAAAGGGCCCATTTCCCCAGCTATCCCCCTTCGAAATTTTTTTAAATCTAAAAATAAAATTTTTAACTATAAAAATGTGTGTAAAACTAAGTAGATCTAGGTTTTTTTTCCCCCCTTTTATTTTCATTGTTTTTTTTTGAGTTTGCAAAAATCACAGTTTTTTATGGGGGATTTTCACACTTTTAAAAATGAGAGAGGAGAGGGGAAAAGACGAGAGAAGAAGGGGGGGGAAAGAGGGGTAAGGGGGAGAGGGTTTTTGAGAAAAAGGGGGGAAAAAAGGGGGAAGAGAGGGAGGAGAGAGGAAGGGGAAAGAAAAGAAAAAAGGAGAGAGATGGGGAGGGGAGAGGAGAGAGAAGAGGAGAGAGAGAAGAGGGAGGAGAGAGAGAGAGAGAGGAAAGGGAGGAGGAGGAAGGAGAAAGGAGGAGAGAGAGGGAGAGGGGAAGGGGGGGAAGAGAGGAAGAGGGAGAGAGAGAGGGGTGAGAGAGGAGGAGAGAAAAAGAAGAAGAAGAAGAAGAAGAAAAAAGAAGAAGAAAAAGAAGAAAAAAAAAGAAGAAGAAAAGGCAAGGCAAAACAAAAGAAAAATTAAAAATGGAGAATTCCCCTAAAAATTTTAATTTCCAGGAGGGGGGGATGAAATTTGTTTTACCCCCCCCACCCCACCCTGCCCCCCCCCTGGGGAAACCGTGAGGGGGGGAAAAATTTAAGGGACAATGGGGGGATGAGATGGGTAAAACAGTACCCTACGAAGGCAGAAAACAGAAAGTGAAATAATTGGTTGTCAGTAAACCCGGGGGGACGTAGGGCCCCTACAAAGCAAAATAAAAAAGGATATAAAATTTAAAAGTTTTGTCATCCTCTTCATCAAATTTCCCCTTTAGACTTTATAAAAACGGGCACCACTAAACTTTGCAAAACCCTGACAATTCACTGTGCAAAGCACAGAGATTTCGAAGACAAAAAACTAACCATGGAGAAAAATCAAGATTCCCCCCCCTGTCGTTAGGCACACCCCGATCTGAACCCAGGATCCAAAAAGTCGGGGGGGATTACATCTTATCCTTTTAGTTCCCTACTTAGTTCCTAGATACCGTAGGGTTTTTTGTTCTGTGGGTGTTTGGGAAAATTTTTTTTTTTTTTGCAAGGAGGGCTGCTGGACTGGATGGGAGGTAAAGGGGGTGGGGGGGAGAGGGTGTTTAGTGCCCTCCCCGTGAATCACCCCGGGTGCCGGGGGTTTTGGGGGGGTGGGGAAATCACTTATGGTCA
Source organism: Stramonita haemastoma (assembly GCA_030674155.1). Classification (NCBI taxonomy): domain Eukaryota; kingdom Metazoa; phylum Mollusca; class Gastropoda; order Neogastropoda; family Muricidae; genus Stramonita; species Stramonita haemastoma. Next base: position 15,485 of record JASPKP010004502.1, on the reverse strand, counting down.
GTGCATAAGTGGGGTAGGTGTCAGCTTTTTAGGTTAATGGGGATACCCGGGATAGGAGGGGGAGTGGAGGAGAGGGGGGGGGCGTAAGGGACTTTTCCCCCTTTTTCCCCAGGCCTTCCTCACCTGCCAAAACTGTGGCAACCAGGTTTATTCAGTGCTAGATTTCTGATGTCATTTTACTCCCCCCCGGTTTATAATGTTCTTCAAATTGTTGTCTTCCCCCCCCCTCCTCTCTCGCCCTGTGTGGGGTTTTTGTGTGTGTGTGTGTGTGTGGTGTGTGTGTGTGTGTGTGGGGGTTTTGGGGGTGTGTGGGAGTGTGTGTATGTATGTATGTAGTGTAGTGTTTGCCCTAGGGGTGTGTGGGGGCTGTGTTTTGTGTGTTTTTGGGTTGTGTGTGTGTGTGTCTGTGTGTGTTTGTGTGTGTGTTTTTTGTTTTTTTGGGGTAGTGTAGTGTTGTGTGTGTTGTGGGAGTGTTTGGGAGTGTGTGTTTATTTTGTGTGTGTGTGTGGTGTGTGGTGTGTGTGTGTGTGTGTGTGAAAATCAAGTCAAAGTCAAATTTTTTTTTCAGTTTTTTCGTTGAACAAGCAATGTATTTGGGTTTGTTTGTTTGTCGTTTAAGCCTTCTAGTCTATCTAGGAACAAAAAAAAGTTCATAAAAAGTTAACTACAAACTACAACCGTATTCAACTGATAAATTACAATAGCCTCAGTATAAAAAAAATATACTGCAAAACAAAAGCCACACACACGCGCACGCACGCACCCGCAAAAAAACACACACACGCCGCCGCACGCACGCCCGCACGCCACACCCACGCTACATACAACATACATACTACATACATACATCATAATACATACATACATACATAATCATACATTAAACTCATAAATACTACAAAAGGAAAAAAGAAGTTTAAAAGACAGGGTAAACAGACTAGGCCTAATACACCGCCGTGAGGGCCCCCAATTAGAGGTAAAGTTTTTTAAAAGATATCTTTTACAAACAAACAAAATTTTTACGAACCATGTGCGCGCGTGTGGTGTGTGGGTTTTTTCTTTGTAAGAACTCAGTACGCAGGGTTCGCGATAACGGAAAATTGTCGGTATTTTATGATTGTAAAGGGTATACGAAAATTTTTTCGAAGCAGCCGTTTCCGCGTACCGATTTTTGTTTGCCTGTGACCGATTAGTTTTTCCCGTCCCCCAAAAAAAAAGAAGGGGTCTGAGTGACATTTTTGACGTCTGTCTGCCCTTTGTATGTGTTAGGCACCTCCCCCTTTCAAACCCTTCCCCTTTATGAAATTTTGGCGCCAGCCTCATTGCCTAGAGGAACAGAAGTTTACTGGAAAAAATAGGTTCGCGCTCTTTCGGTTTTTTTTTGACAAAAAACTTCCATTAAAAATGAGTAAAGGGGCCTATATTTATTTTTTCTTTTTTTTTTTAATCTTTTTTATGAGGATAAGGGGAATAAGACTCCTGTCCTTTTTTAAACCCCCAGTCCCATGTGTATGCATTTTGGGAAAATGTCATCTGTTCCACCGCAAAATGGCCTGCTCTTACGAAAAAGCAAAAGCGGAGGGTCTTTAAAAATGAATTTCCCGTTGCTTTGAGGGAAAAAGTCAAAACAAAAATTTAATTTGAAAAAAAAAGATTAGATGAGCACTATATGAAAAAAAAAAGAAGAATATAAGTCAACGAAGACCCCATCCCAAAAAAACAGACTGAAAAAGGGGACGTGGCAAGGCGCTAGAAAAAAAATCTATTTCCTTCGTGGCTCATGCCCAAAGGAGTGGCGCAGCACGGCAGTCAAAGTCTGGGGTTTTTTGCGTTCAATTTAGATTTGTTTTGCTGTCAAAAAATCCCCCCATCCCCACCCCCTCACTGAATAGTTTCGTTTTGTTCCAGTACGTACGGGTTTTTTTTTTTTGGGGACGATTTTGGGGGAGGGTCAAGAATCTCTGAAATGGCAACTCGCGGAGCCGGTTAAAATCTAGGGAAAAACCCGGTACGTTTTTTACATCCGGGCCCCCCGGCCCCCGTATGTACGCGGTTTTGGAGAGAGAAAAATGGGAGAGGGGAAAATAGAGAGAGAGGAGAGAGGAGATTGAGAGGAAGGGGGAGGAGGGGGGGGGGAAAAAAGGGGGAGAGATTTGAGAAGAGAGTGGGAGGGGGGTGGAAAGGGGGAAAGGGGAGAGGGGGGAAGGAGAGAGAAGGCAAGGAAAGGAAAAAGGCAGGAAGGCAAGGCAGGCAAGGCAAGGGGAAAGGCAAAATTCTTTATTTGGGATAATAGAAAGCATCGTGTGTTTTTTAAATTTTTCCAGTCCCCGCCCTTTTCAGGGATAACATCAAAATAAAAAGATACCCCAAAACTAACAAAAAAATTTATAATGATCCAAACCCAAGGCAAGAAACCATCCAAGTATCAAACACAGGTAAAGAATAAAATCAGGATAAAATTTTAAGGTTGTTATAAAAAGGCACTCATTCAAACGAAAATAAAAGTAAGAAACAATGATGATTTTGATTTAATAAAAAACAACAACAAACAAAAAAACAAAAAAAAAAAACAAAAAACAACAAAAAAGGTTTAAAAAAAAATTCAAACATGAGAATATGAGAGGTTAGTGACTAAAAAATCAAAAAGACCCATAAGGAGGAGAGGGGGCCTGACCCTGAACTGACCAATTTTTTTGTCCTACGCCCTTTCGCCCCCTAGAAAAGGGGGGAATAACAGTTCAATAAATTTGTGAAACTAAAACATTTCTCAAATTTTCCTCTCATTTTCATTACATATGTACTGACAATCTAATTGCCCGCAGGTGAACACACACACACACACCACACCACACCACACACACACACACACACAACCCCAACAGAATCAAAATGGACCATCTAAGGCTAGTTTCTGTTCCTTCTTTTTTTCCCCTTTTTTCTTTGTTCTCCAGTAAATGTTGCTAGACTTTCTATTTTCTCTTCATG
>JASPKP010004502.1:5000-7500 GCA_030674155.1 Stramonita haemastoma | reverse complement strand
AAAGTAAGTCTTAATTGTACAAATCATGTGTCACAACACAAATATAAAAAAATTGTATTCAATCAAAACAATACAGCAGAAAGGCACAAACATCAGTACAAGAAGCAGAAATCAATGTAAGCTGATGAAGAGCACTCCTGTTGGTACTTCTTAAGTTTTGTCCACTATTTAAAAATCTCCCATTTGTGCGCGCGCGCGTGTGTGTGTGTGTGTGTGTGTGTGTGTGTGTGTGTGTGTGTGTGTGTGTGTGTGTGTGTGTGAGAGAGACAGAGAGAGAGAGAGAGAGAGAGAGAGAGAGAGAGAGAGAGAGAGAGAGAGAGAGAGAGAGAGAGAGAGAAAGTCTTCTTTATGTGTGTGTGTGTGTGGTGTGTGTGAGCAGAGAGAGAGACAGACAGACTGATACAGAGAGAGAGACAGACAAACAAACACACACACACACACAAACACACACACACACACACACACACACAACACACACACACACACACACACACACACACACACACACACAAGGTATCATTGTTCCCATACTTAAACAAGGTAAATCAAAAGTGATACAAGTAGTTATAGACCTGTGGCACTTACATCACATGTTGGGAAACTAATGGAAAAACTCATTTTGAACAGGCTGGTGTATTACTGTGATAAAAATAAAATCATCCCAGTAAATCAAGCAGGATTTAGAAAAGGAAGATCAACTATGGACCACCTAGTAAAGCTGACTACTCAAATTAAACATCAATTTGCTCGCAGAAAAAATATACTTGCCACTTTCTTTGACATTAACAAAGCGTATGACAAGGTTTGGCATGCTAGACTATTATATAAACTAAAATGTATTGGATTGTCAGGTTTTATTTATTACTATCTGAAAATTTTCTTACTGGAAGAAGCATTCAGGCAAAAGTTGGAAAATTCTTATTCCTCAAGTAGAATTTTACAAATGGGTATACCACAAGGTTCAGTGATTGCACCCTATTTATTTAATATTTTACTTTATGACCTCTCGAAGTCTGTATCGGACAATGTTGTTCTTGTTCAGTATGCTGATGACGTTGTATGTGGAAAAGAGTAACAATGAAAAAGATAACACCAAAAAGACAGTTAAACTATGTTAGAAAATTATATCAGCTTGAATTGGATAGGATTAATAGGTATATGGTAGATAACGGCTTAAGTCTTTCTACAGAAAAGACACAAATGATGCTTTTTAACAGTGGTGCTGATCCTCCTAACCTTCCTGTCTTTAAGATCGGTGATAAAGTTCTAGATTACAAGCCTATGATAAAGTTTTTAGGTATTACACTTACTTCAAAGTTAACATGGCATTGTCATATTGAATATACCTTGAACAAAGCCAGAAGAAGTCTGAATATTTTAAAGGCAATCAGTAGACAAGTATGGGCACAAAATTCATTAGTTTTAAAACATTTAGCATTATCTCTGGTTCGTTCCAAACTAACATATGGTCAAGAACTATTTTTCAGTGCCCCTAAATATCTATTGAACAAAATTCAAAGTTTGGATTGTAAAGCCTTCCGTATTGCTTTGGGAGTTCCATTTCATACATCGTCTTTAGGAACATACAGAGAACTAAAAGTACTGCCTTTAGATGAATATCGTAATCTAGCCGTTTCAAAGTATATTTTGAGAAGTTCAACTATTGAAAACAATATTGCATTGGAAACTACAATCAGATCTGACTCAGATTTCCCCAAAAGAGCTAAAAATATTTCTTCTCTTGCTACAATTGGTACTTACACTGCCGGTCTTTCTCAAAGAGTCAAAAATCAATATTAAAGAATGGCAAAATTCTACACCTCCTTTATCACCGTGTCCAAATTGGGAACTTCAGAGGGCAAATTTTGATATAAATAATTCATCTTTAAAAAAAGAGGACAATGAGCTTATCCTTGGTTCATATGTAAAGGTGCATCTAGAAAACACATACCCATCTCATGTTAAAGCTTACACTGATGGATCTCTTCTTGAAAATAAGGAAGCAGGGGCTGCTTTCTTTATTCCTACTTTAAAGGTTGAAAAATCCTTTTATATCAGCAAACATCATTCCATTTTTACAGCTGAACTTACAGCTATTTTAATGGCTTTGTACTTCCTGCTTGATTTCCCTAAAACTATTTTGCAGGTTTTGTTCTGTGTTGACTCGAAATCTGTTTTACAGTCACTTTGTAACTCAGAATCTAATGCTAGACAGGATCTTATAACTGAAATCAATCATTTAGTACACTTTTTAATTCTGAGAGGATCTAATGTTACTTTCTGCTGGGTTCCATCTCACTGTGGTATTTATGGTAATGAAAAGGTTGACAAAGTAGCCAAATCAGCAGCAAATCATTCTTCCTGTTCTACTGTCGTACATGTTCCGCTTTCTCTTCGTGAGGGTTATGCACTGCTTCAAAATGTTTGCTGGAAACATGTTAGAAAGAAACAGGAAGAGGCTGGATATCCCCTGTATAATTGTTCATATCTAGATTTTGAG
>JASPKP010004501.1:0-17533 GCA_030674155.1 Stramonita haemastoma | reverse complement strand
CTCTCGCTCTGTGTGTCAAAATATGTGAAGTAAGGTTTTTAGTTAAAAACAAAACCAAACAAAAGAAGCAACCTGATAAAACCAAAAAAAACCCCCCAAAGGCTCCCGAAAATTGGGATCATCCCTGAAACACGAAAAAACAAAACAAAAAAAAAAAACAATAAAAAGGAGCTCTTTTTCTCTTCCTCCCCCCCAAAACTTTTCCCCCAACCGCCTCTTTTCTCTCTCTTTCTTCCTTCTCCCCTTCTTTTCTTCTCCTCCTCTCTCTCTCTTCCCTTTTTCTCCTCTCTTTCTCCTCTCTTTTTTTTTCTTTAACTCCTTTTCCCACTATTTGTATATTACATCTAGTTTTCCCATCTCCACAACCCTCCCCCAACCCCCTTTCCCCCCCTCCCCCTTCTTAGAACAACAGTGGATGCTCGCCTCTCGCCGGAGGTATAGGTGTTTTGTAACTATATAGTGTGAGTTTTTGTGGGTAATGCAAAACGTAATTTGAAAACCCAAAACCCTCCCTCACATTTTTTCTTGTCTGTATGTTCCTTGTTGTGTTTTTTTTTTTCTTTTTTTTTTTAAATTCCCTTGTTTTTTTTTTTTTTGTTTTGTTTTGTTGTGGTGTTGTTGTGTTTTTTGTTTTGGGGTTTTGGGTTTTGGAAAAACCCTTTTTTTTTTTTTAAGGCCGCCGCACACCACAAAACTTATTTTTTTTTCCCCCAATTGATATCACAGGTGTGAAAAAATTAAAATTTTTTACTGGAACACCACAAACAAACAACACAACAACAACAAAACAAAACAACCACAACACACAACAAGGGGAGGGAGAGGGAGAGGGAGAGGGAAGGGGGTGGAGGGGGGGGTGGAGGGGAGAAGGGGGGAGAGGAAGAGGGAGGAGGAGGGGAAAGGGGGAAGAGAAAAGGGGAGAGAACGGAAGAGAGGGTGAGAGGAGAGAGATTTGAGGGAGGGAGAGAGAAAAGAAGACAGACAACAGGACAGACAAAAAACGCGAAAAGAAAGACAGCAGGACAAGAACATGGAGAGAAGAGAGAGAAAAGAAAAAAGAGGATGGAGGAGAGGAGTAAACGAAGGGAGAGAGGGGAGGGGAGGGAGGAGAGAGAGAGAGAAGGGAGAGGAGGGGGGAGTGGGAAAGGACAGGGAGAGAGAGAGGAAAGGAGAAAAGGAGGGGGAAAAGGGGAAAGGGGGGGGAGAGGAAGGGGAAAGAAATTTTTTTACCCGACCTACCCCCTTTTTAAGGGCCCTGCGCAAAGTTTTAAACGTTTTTGTTAAAAGAAATGTTTCTTTACTGGCCAAATTTTACATTTGAAAAAACCAAAATGAAAGGATAAGAGGAGGGGGGAAAAAGAGAGGATAAGAGGGGAGGGGGTGGGGGGAGAAGAGAAAAGGAATTTTTAATGAAGGGGGAGGGGACGAGAGAACAAAAGGAGAGAGACGAAGGCAGAACCGACAGACCGCGAAGACGAAAGGGGACAGGAGGAGGGCCGAAAGGACAAAAAACTCGGTTTTTTTCAAAAAGATTTTGCCCTTTTAACTGATTTCCGAAGGGGTTGAAAATTTTAGAGCTAAAAAAGTTGGTTTTTGTAGAAAAAGAAAAAAAATAAAAAAAAGACCGAAAAAATGAGTAAGAGAAAGGGGAGTCTTTGGGTTTAGGAAAAGAGATGCCCTCAGTTTAAGAGTTTGCACAAATACGAGTCCGTGACACACCTAACTATTATGAGAAATAAACAGAGAGAGGAGGGGGAGGATAGGTTAAGGGGAGAGGGGAGAAGGGGAGGGAGGGGGGTGAGGGGAGAAAAAGAGAGAGACGGAGAGGAGGAGAGGAGAGAAGGGTGAGAAGAGAGAGAGGGAGAGGGAGAGAGGGGAGAGAGGAAGGGAGAGGAGGTGAGGAGGAGGGGGGATGGGCGAGAAGAGGGGGAGGGGAAAAAGGGAGAGAGAGGGGGGAGAGGAGTTCCCGGACTTAGACTTTTGTAATTGAAGAAAAAAAAAAAAAGGTGGGAGGAGGGGGATGAACAAAGATAAAAAAAATTTTGGCTAAAAGAGGAAATTTAAGAGAGAGAGAGAAGGAGGGGAAAGGGGGCAGGGGAGGGGGGAGAGGAGAGGAGATTGGGGGGAGAGAGAGAGGGAGGAGGGAGGGGAAAAAACGGGAGAGAGAAAAAAGGAGAAAAATGGAGAGAAAAGGGAGGAGGGGGGAGGGGGGGGGGGGGGGAGCGGGGGGGGAGAGAGAGAGGAGAGTGGGGAGGGGAGAGTGAGTGGGGAGGAGGAGAGGGGGAAGAAGGGAAGGAGAGGTGAATCGAGAGAAGAGAGAGAGGAGAGAGATCGCGACTCACTTAAAAGGGTTCCCAAAATCAGTGAGTGGGGTACGTGTGGCTGCTTTTTCGAAAAAGTTAGAGGTCCAAGTTGTGCAATAGTCATTTTCCCCTTCCCTTTTGCTGTTTTTGGGTCAGTAGTGTCGTGTTTGCTCTAATTTAGGTTTTTCCCTGCCGGTACCATAAAAGATCCTTTGACACTTACGTATCTTTCTTCTTTTCTTTGGCTTGCTGTTTGTTTAATTGTTACGCAAATGAAAAACTTTCTGTGTGTGTGTGTGTGTGGTTTGTGTTTTGGGGGTGTGTGGGTGGGGGGTGAGGGGGGGCGGGCGGTGGGGGGTTGTGTGTCTGTTCTCCGCCCATGTTTTTTGGCTTTTCCCGTTGTGTACTTTCTTTGGAATATGTTAGTTTTTTTCAAGTTTTAAACTCCCCCTCTCTCAGTTTATTTGAAAATTTTTAAAAAAAAAAAATTTATCAAAAAATTATTGCTCCTTTTTGTCTGTCTTGTCGTCTTTCCCCGGGTGTGTGTTTATAAAAGCCACGGCCCAGGAAAACAGAAGAAGAGGACCCAACCAGGTCATAGGGTTTTCCAAAAAAAGACGGGGGATACTCACAGACCCCCACCCACCGGGAAGTTTTGGCCCCCCATTTTTTCCCCTCTCCAAAATCTTCCACACACACCCCAAAAACACACACACCACCCCCAAACGCCCCCCGGGGGCCCCCACGCAGCCGCCCCAAACCCAACACACCCCCAACCCACCACCACCCCCCCGCAGCAACGCATGCACGCACACAGGTGTAAGGGTACTTTCAAAAAGGTCATTTCTTGTGCTATGATGGAAAACCCATTGCAGGCGAGGACCATGTTTGGCTGCGAAGAATGGGAAAAAGGGAAAAAAGGGGGGGGGAGGGGGGAAAGGAAAAATTTCTTAGAAAATTTTTTTTTGTCTTTAAAGTTTTCGTTATTTTTGTGATTTAAAAAGTGTAAAAAAAAAATTAATTTATAGACAAAAAATTTTTTTGAACCCCATCCCCTTTTAATTTAAAAAAATTCAGGAAACTTTTTTGGATCATGAGTCACGTCTGTCAGGGTTGGGTTTTTTTTTTTGTTTTTTTGTTTGTTTTTATTTTAGAAAAATCAAAGTTTCCCCAATTTATCGCGGTCAAAAAGAACATTACAAAAAAAAAAATCAGGCATTTTTGGGATTATTATAGTTCAATATTCTTTTTCTCGCCCTTGGGTTTTTAGTGTTACTTTTGACTTGTGTTTGTTGTAATCGTTTTTTTTTTGTTTTTTTTTTTTAATAAAAAAATGTTTCAAATAAAGAAAACTAAAGCCCTATACACCACTGAAAAACAATATATTTTAACCTGTTTTTTTCTTTATATTACCAATTTTTTCAGGGGTTTTTTTCCCACTTGTTCCACCAAACTTTTAAGCCCCTTCCCCCCCCTAAAAAATCCCAAATAAAAACAAACAAACCCCTTTCCCTGGAAAACAAGCCAAAAAAAGCAAACAGCGATAGTTTAATACTTTCCCCCTTCAATTTTTTAGAATTTTGTCAGTCCTGGGGGGAGGAAAAATAGAACACCCGGGTGCGTGCCTTGGATTTCAGAGGGGGAAACGGGGACTGACTTAAAAGTTGTTTATGGAGTTTGGAGGGTGAGTAAAAGGGCCCGGATGATCATGGGAAAAACCCTCCATGGGCAAAGGACTTGCAGATGTGTTTACGTCCGCAGCCGCTGGTGTTTTAGGGGACGGATGTTGGGTGAATGCACGTGCTTTCATTTTTTTTTGGGGTGTGTGTGTGGGGGTGTGTGTGGTGTGTTTTATTTTTGGGTGTGTGGTGTTGGTGGTGTGTGTGGTGTGGTTTGTTTTGTTTGGGGTTAATTTTTAAAAAAGAATAATTTCTCCCCCTGTTGGTATTTTTTTGGGCAAAACTTTGTTAGTTCTCTCTTTCAAATCTTACTTATGGTTGGTTTATAAAATTGACGGGTTTTTTTTTTACAAATAAAACTTTATTTTTTTTAAAATTGGGATTTTTTAAAAAAAAGATTGCCGTTTTCTTGAGATCGTATTTCTTACATTAGATTTTTTAGTTTTTTAAATTTACTTTTTTTAATGTTTTTAGTTTTTTCAAATATTTTTTTACAATTTGATAAAATTCCTTTTGTATCAATTGGAATTCCCTTACGAATGATTGTTAGTTTGGTCAATGTGATTTTTTTACAAGTTGAAAAACCCCTGTACATTTTTGTACACAATAGATGGATAATTTTCCAATTTTATTTTTACACTATCATTTGGGCGTTTCTCTCATATAGTCATGTTCATCTTAACTTTTTAGGTTTTTCTCAAGAAAAAAAAAGTAGTGCGTTCAGTATCAGGGGGTTGAAAAGGGGGGGGGGGGGGAGGGGGGGTATGGCAGAAAAAAGAGGGGGGGGGGGAGGGGGGAAAAAAAAAAAGGAAAAACTAGGGCGGCACGCGCTTGGGACCAAAACCACCACCAAAACCCCCACAAAAAACAACCCCCCACACCACACCACCCCACGCGCGCCCCGGCGGCCCATCACAAACACCATTTTCCATTTGTGATAACACTCACTTCCTTTGATTTCTCTTGCTGTAATAAAAGGGAATGCCCTTTGCTTATGTGTGCGACCCCTTTTGGGACCATCAGTTTTGAGCTATTTTTTCTGTTTCTGTTGTTTTTTTTTATCCCTGTCTTGCCTTTCTCCATATAAAAAAACACACACCTTTTTTTTTTTTTTTTTTTTTTAAAAATTTTTTAAAATTTATTTTTTGTGTGGGTTTTTTGAAAAAAAAACCGTGCACGCCTGTTTTTGTTTGTTTGGGGATTTAAATTTTTTATTTTTTTTTTTTTTTTTTATGTTTTTAATCCCCAAATTTTTCCTCTTATTGTTTTTGTGTGTTGTGTGCGGCCCCGGCCGGGTGGTGGGTTTGGGGTGGGCGGGTGGGGGGTTTTTGTGGGGGCGTGATTTTAATTGCGTGTTTGGCCAAAAAGTAAAAGCTTTTCTCACCCGGTTATGCCCTGGTTACATAAATGCTGCGATCAATAGTCACCCCTTTTTGAACCCCCGGGAACACAACAACCTTACATCGTTCCAAAACCTTGTTTTCCCCCTGTTTATCGTTTTTAAAATTTTGCGAAAAAAAACTCTTGTTATATTGCCATTGGGAAAAAAAAAGCTTTCCTTTAACCAGCAAGATTTTATTAAATTATTGAATTTCTTTCCCCTTTTAAAATTTTTAAAATGTTTTTTAAAGGGATGACTAAGAACCACTGTTAAAATTCAAATGATCCATGAGTAAAAAAGTCATTGTCGTTTTAAAAAGTTGACTAAAAAAAACAATAAAAACAGCTAAAAAGTTTTAACGTAGAACAAACCCCTTTTAAATTAATTTCCCCGTTACAAACGACCCCAAGGGATTAAAAAAAAAACCCAAAGAACCCCTAAAAAAAAAAAAACCCCCAAAAAAAAAAAAAAAACTCCCCCCAACAAGGAAAAAAAAATAAAAACCCCACATTGCGCCGCCCCCCCCGCCGCCCCCCACCCCCCCACCACCACCAACCCCCACCCACACAACACACACCAAAAACAAGGAAAAAAAAAAAAAATAAAGCAAACCCATGAGCAAAAAAAAAAAAAAAACCCCTTCCCCAACAAAACAAAAAGACTCCCCAAAACAAAAAAAATTTCAAAAACCAAAAAATAAACCAAGAAAAAACCAGAACATAAAACAAGAAAAACCAAAATAAGACCATTCCACAATCTCTCTCTCTCTCTCTCTCTCTCTCTCTCTCTCTCTCTCTCTCTCTCTCTCTCTCCCTCTCTCCTCTCTCTTCTCACACCCCACACCACACACACCACCACACACACACACACACATACAACACACACACTTCCAAGCACATCCACACATACAAAAAAGCAAGCCAGGGCATCACTCCCACCACCCCCACCCCCCAATCAGAACACGCATGCAGGTTACCTACACACACAACTTCCAAACACATACAAACAAGCAAGCCCCTCCCCCACACACACTCAGAACACACACACTTACCACACACTCAAAAACACAGCATGCAGGGTACCTACAGGCGGCTGGGCCGAGACAGCAGCAGCAGCAGCAGGCTTGGCGGTGGAGGCCGTGGTGGTGGTGGCGAAGATCCTGTTTCGGGAAGTTAAAGGGCCAGGAAGCCAGGACCCGGAGAACAACTGCTTGGGTGACCACCCCCTTCTCCCGCGACACCTCCCCTCCACCTCCCCCACCCTCCCTCCCCTTCTCCCACTCTCTCCCTCTCTCCGGAGCCCCCCTCTCTGCGCCCCTCCCTCTGCCCTCTTTCTCCACGTGGGGACTACGAGCCCAGTGACGGTTGTTGGCAGAAGAAGAAGGTTCGGTCAGGGCTCGGGGGTCGGAGGTCACAGCGAGCCTCGTCCTCCGGGCCCAGGAGCGTTCCCTAAGGGGCCGGACTCTCTCCGCGCTGTGCGACTCTTGGTCCAGCAGGTAAGCGTCTTTACTCATGCGGGGCCGCGCCGGCGGGGTGGTCTGCGGGCGGGGCTTGCCTCCTCGGGGGTGATGGTGCTTGGTAAGATGGACTGCGGGGCGGACAGGGCCGGAGAGGCACTCCTCTCTCGCTCCAGCGGCGGGAAGGAGGCGGACCTGGGAGCGTTGGGGATCTCCTCCACGGGGGGTAGGGCGAGATGCGCACGTGCCGGTCCCTCGGGGAGGACGTTCTGGGTTTGTCCCGGTCCGCGCTAGAAGGGTGGGGGTGGGGGGTGGGGGTGTCGAGGTCCTGGGGCGAAGAGCTCGGGCTGTCTGCCGCTACTGGGTCTCTCCGCGCTGGAATGTCGCCCGCCCTGGGGGGCTCGGATGTGCCGGTCTCTGTCTCCCGGGAAAAACGCGTCCTCCCCCTACCCAGTCTGAATGTCGGGCTCGCCCTCGGTCGGGCACGGGTAACGTCTGACGGCGGGCAGCTCTCGCTGGGGAGGGTAGGACACCCGGCCCCTGTCCCTGTCCCGGGCCGGTAGGTGGCCACAGGGAAGGACGGGTCGTAGTCCCCACCCCCGCCCCCCAGCCCCCTCCCACCCCCTCAGCACATCGTCTGCAGAGTGGCGGGGCTGGCGGTGGAGGTTCGGGAGGAGGGGGACACACGCCCCCCGCTGCTGCTGCTGCGGTCAGGGCGCGTTCTGTAGGGCACACACAGCCCTCCCCCTCCCCCTCCCCCAGCCTCCCCCTCTCGCTGCTGCTGAGGAGGAGGAGGATGTGGGGTTTTAGCGGGGGGAAGGGGGGGTAGGAAACGGTCCCGGGGGCGGGGGGGGGAGGGGGAGGGGGCCCTGTCCAGACTGGCGGTGGACCCTGCCGGGGAGCTGGACCTGGCCCTGGGGGGGCCTGCTCTGCACGAACTTCAGCATGGCCGCCCTTCACCTCTCACCTCTTCCCGCTGCCGCCTGCTGGCTAGGCCTACTGCACTGAGGGCATCCTTACTTGTAGTTCCTGAGCCCTCTCTTCTTCCTAGCAAGCTGAGGACAGCCACACACTAGCTAGCGGGAGACCCCGCCCGGTCCTCCTCCTCCTCCTAACCTGGCAGCAGATGTGGCAGACGTTTGTTCCGAAAGAAACAGCAGTGGTACGTAGACCTCCAGATGACTGAAACTCCCTGTGATAATAACAACACGCTCCTCCACACAGCTGCATGCGCCGCATCCTGGAGAGAAGGGAAGGGAAGGTGAGGGGAGGGGGGGAACAGGTAAAAAAAAAAGTAGGATAAGGGGGAGGGAGGGACGGGGGAAAGGGAGAGAAACCACCGAATCCCCTCAGACCCCCCGAATTACATCACAGACGCTGAGGACAGCAGGGCCGGGTCTGGCAACGAAAAGAGAAGTTAGGAGCAGAGAGGCAGAGAGGCAGTAGGCAGGAGGGAAAATGGCAAAACCGCCTCTAGCCACCCTACCTACCTACCCAGCCTCTGGAACCCAGCGAGGAGGCTTACGCTAGGTGGAGGGGGAAGGAGGGGAAGAGCACCGAGACACTTGACGCTAGTCAGACGCGCGCCTGGCTCCCTAGCACTGGCGCCGTAACAGCCCGGGCAATTAAAGCAATTGCAGGTAGTAGGCCTGTACTGGGTCTCTTTGGGTAGTGGGTACAGTCTGCTGCTACTACTGCTGCCGGCAGCTGGCTGTCTTGGGGGGGTGGGGTGGGGTGGGGGGGCTGAAGTGATGTCTCTGGCACCCCCTATACCACCCGTTTACACGGCTTCACCACACCTTGCTTTCACTGCCGTGCACATAGCACCAGTCTCACTGCGCTCTTGGCCGCTGTTCGACAAGGCTAAGTGACTGGGACTCGACTTCACGCATTTGTCACTGCTCGCGTTGTTATTGTTTTTTCTTTTCAGTCACTGGAAGGTGTCTTCACAAAAAAAACATTTGACTGCTCGTAACTGCTTTTCTTTTTTTATTCTCTCAGTAACTGGAAGCCTTCTTAACCAAAAAAAAAGTGCTCGTAACTGTTTTTTTTAGTCACTGTAAAGTGTCTCGACCATAACTTTTCATTGCTCGTAACTTTTCTCTCTCCAGTAAGTGGAAAGTGTCTTGACAAAAATAAATTGTTCGTAAATTATTTTGTTGACAGTCACTGGAATGTGTTTTGACAGTTTGTGTCTTCTTTCTTCTTCAGGGCAGGGTCTGACTGTTCTCAGTGGTGTTTATAAATCACGTCTGCTTGGATTTAAAACAGATTAAACTGTTGTTGTTGTTGTTGGTCTTTTTATCTTTAAGAAAGATGTTCAGCTTGCTGAGAAAAAAATGTCGAGATGTGGAGATAACAAAAAGAAATATATTAACAGTTGACATAAAAAGTATCACTTTTTCACCCTGATTAACATACAAAAAGTATATAATAAAAATCCTAGTTTTTTTTCCCCAATGCACTTACTCTATCAAAATTCTAAAAGAGACCAAGCACTAAAAAACCCCACCAAAAACCACTTATCGTTCTTCTTCCTTGAGATTTTTTAAACTGTGCAAATTTTGATATCATGTAACAAAAAAAAAACAACAACAACCCACAAAACAAAAAAAGGAACACATTTTCAATATTCTATACACATAACCTTACAGCTCAGAGAAACTTCAAAATCCCCTCGTACAGTCAGTCACAATCTTTCACAGTCACCATTGATATAAATAAAATTTTAAAAAAACCAAGCCGGTGATATGTCAACTACAGTCCACACAGTCCACAGAGAGCAAGAAACGGAGAGATCTGCCAAAGAAACACTTGTCTCTATCGTCCAGGCAGACAGACAGACATGGACGTAGGTACGTCAAGGCTAGCGGCTCAAGCTATAGAGGCAAATCATTGTGGCACGTGCAAACGCGAACCAAAAAAAAAAGACAACCCCCAAACCCAAAGCAAACCCCTCATTGGCAGAAGCAGAACACACAGTGTGCAGGAATGTATAGCCCTCCTCCTTTACGGCCAAATGCCAGTAATCTGCTAGTACACCTGTGGTCCTGGGGCCATACTCTTCTCCTCTCCCCTACTGTCAGGTACGCACTTACATATACCACGTGTGTGTGTGCACGCGCACACACGCACGCACGACGCACACACATACACTCATACTCATAGTCACACTCATAGTCATACTCAAACCAGCAGACAGATGAGTGAGTGTATGTGAGTGTACGCATACTGGTGTGCGCACGTCATACATACATACATACATGCCGACATGTACATGTGTGCATGTATGCATGCATGCAGCCACACACACACACATATACACACATACACACACACACACACACACACACACACACAGATCCTAATAACTTAATACCCCTAGCATAAACCCAGTTGAAAGGTTTACAGTTTGTCAGGTCAGCCGAGAAGAGGCACGTGTGCTACGTGTGCGGACTAATGACACCAGTGTCTACTCAGTCTACACTGGTTTGTTTTTAAAGCCTCTAATGGCTTCAGACAAATGCTGACTTCAGAGGCAACGCTAACACCCTCTAGAAAGAAGAGATAAATTACACAAATGCCGACCGAAACTGGAGGGTTTTTTTTTTATACTAACGGAAATAAATAAACATCTGAATGAATAAATGAATAAAATAAGATACGGATGAATATATTCAAGCCGGTATAAAACCCTCGCCAAAACTCTATTTGACTAGAGATTAAGTAACAATAATTAAGAGCACTGTGAGTAAATAGAAAATGTCTTCTGATAATCCAGAGCGAGATTACAAATAGAAAAAAAATAAGCAAGCTAAAGAAAGAAAGAAACAAAGAGCATTTAGGAAGAGGGAGGTGGGGTTGGGATTAAACACAGAAGAAGAAGAAGAAAATATCAGATCAGAAAAGGAAAAAAAAGAGAAAACAAATAGAAAAGACCCCCCCCCCCTCCCACCAACAACCAAAGTTTAAAACAGGGATATGTGAAAGAGAAGAAAAAAGGGAAACTACTTGAACAAAAGAAAAAAGCACAGAAGAGAGAGAGAGAGAGAGTGAGAGAGAGAGAGAGAGAGAGAGAGAGGAGAGAGAGAGAGAGAGAGAGAGAGACAGACAGACAGACAGACAGACAGACAGACAGACAGACAGACAGACAGACATAGACAGAGAGACAGAAAAAGATATATTACAGGAAAAAGGAGATAGGAATCTTCACAAGAAGTTTTATTTTCCCGTACCACACATTGCTAAAAGCAGCCAAAATGAGCAGACGCACCAGCCAACAACAACTTCCCCTGACGTAACCAGGATGCTTTCCTTCTCTTTTGTTTTGGGTTTGTTTTAATCTGGTCGATTCATTGACGGGGTGGGACTTGGCAGGGGGGGGGGGGGGACTGAAGTACATTGCATGGATACACCCAAGCAGGTGCACAGGCATGCACGCGCGCATGCACGCACGCACGCGCATACACGTGCACACACATATATACACATGCAGACACGCACGCTCGCACATATATATCCTCTTGCTCTCTTCTTCCTCTCTTTCACACACACAACACACACACACGCGCGCGCGCGCACACACGCACGCACGCAAACACACACACACACACACACGCACGCACGCACGCACGCACACACACACACACACACACACACACACACACACACACCCCTCGCGTGCTGTGCGGACATTCACGCACGCGAGAACATGCCAATCCGCGCGCACGAATACAGTCATGCACAACGAGTACAGAAGATCGAGTGAATAGAGAGCATCCTCCTCCCTCCCTCCCTCTCTCCTCTCCTCCCTCCCTCCCTCCCTCCACAGGCAGACAAAAAGAAAGAGACAAGTAGAAGTTTAAAAAGGAAGGAGAAAGAAAAGAACGAAACAAAGGTTGCAAAAAATCAAACAAAAAGAAAGAAAAGAAAGACACAAGAGAAAGTGATAAAAAGAGGGACTAACAGAAAAGTAAGAAAGAACGACAGAAACAAAGTACAAAAGAAAGAACAAAAGAAAAAAAGAACGAAAAAAGACGTTCCAAATGAAAAGAATGAACGAAAGAAAGAACTACAGAAAAAAAAAGAAACAAAGAGCAAGAAAGAAGTCCCGAATGAAAAAAAGAAGGAAAGAAATAAAGGGAAAAAAAAAGAAAAATAATAAAAGAAAGAAAGAAACAGAAGTTCTGAACGAAAAACAAAACCGAAAAAAGAACGAAAGAAAGAAAGAATGTAAGAAAGATGGGAAAAAAAAAAACTTCCTTGGAGACTAAAGACTAGCCAATGTCTGAGAATGGAAGCACTTGAAACATACCCTTAGGAACTAATCAAGTCAGAAAATTAGGTATGCACTGAGACGACAGGACATATAACACATCACAACAACAACAACAACAACAACAACACACACAGACAGACACGCGCGCGCGCGCATACACACACACTGCATATATATCTTAGTAGCTTTGTTATATTAGGGCAAGAGACAATATTACAGAGATGTCAGGTAGCAATACGTATGCAGGGAAAATAATGTGAAAAGGTACACACTATCCATCGAAATTAACAAATATATCACGTGTGCTCGCATATACGTTGCTGTACATACACGTTCAAGCACGCTCGCGCACGCATATAGACAGTCAGTGAAGAGATGTTTAACTAAAAAACGAACATACATTTCTCTCTCTCTCTCTCTCTCTCTCTCCTCTCTCTCTCTCTCTCTCTCTCTCTCTCTCTCTTCTTTCTTTCTTTCTTTCTTTCTCTCTCTCTCTTTCTGTCTGTCTCTGTCTCTCTCTCCCCACTCTCTCTCTCTCCCTCCTCCCTCCCTCCCGCTCTCCCCCCTCCCTCCCGCTCTCTCCTTCCCTCTCTCTCTTCTCCCCCCCCACCTTTATCAGTCTCTCTCCTCCCTCCCTCCTCCCACCTCTGTCTTTGTCTCTGTCTCTCTCTCTCATTATCCTCGGTAAAATAAAAAGAGAGGATTTAAACGAAACAAAAACAAAACAGCGCTAGCGACCACAGACCCCTCATCCGTACACGGTACAAAAAAGGTTTTTACAACACACAGCTCGCTGTGAGGTAAGCACTAATGCTCTGCTCTGCTCTGCTCCTCTCTTGCTCTGCAGTGCAACAAACTCGCGCACATATATCTTAGTTTTAAAGGAAAATTGGGTTTTGTTAAAAAAAATTAAAAAAAGAAGAAGAAGAAGAAAGAAGGAAAGAAAGAAAAAAAAGAAGAAAGAAGACGAAAACTGCTGGTGAGAGTGTATGAGCAGTGTAAAGTGAGTGCGGTGCAAAAGCGACTCCCTCCTGAGGTTTAAAGTGTGTGTGTGTGTGTGTGTGTGTGTGTGTGTTGTGTGTGTGTGTGTGTGTGTGTGTGTGTGTGTGTGTGTGTGTGTGTGTGTGTGTGTGTGTGTGTGTGTGTGTGTGTGTGTGTGTGTGGTGTGTGGTGTGGTGTGGTGTGGTGTGGTGTGGTGTGGTGTGGTGTGTGTGTGTTGTTGTTGGTGTTGTTGTTGTTGTTGTTGGTGGTGGTGGTGGTGATGATGTGTGTGTGTGTGTGTGTGTGTGTGTGTGTGTGTGTGTGTGAAGAAGGGTGGCAGTAGCGATGTTTAAACATTCAGAAGAAAGGAAGACGTTTGAAAGTAACACAAGATGAACCAGTCTTCTTCAGAAAAAAATCAGAACAAACTAAAAGACCACCCCCCCCCCCCAGCACGAAAAAACAAGAGTGAAGTCATCACTGATGTTAACTCCAGGAGAGAAAAAAACCTCGAACGGGAGTCGAACCCGGGTCGTCAAATTGCGAGCGGAATGTTCTGACCACTAGGCTATCCCGTCCCCCGCATTGAGTGCTGCGCACGAGTCGTAACTTCTTAATTCACTGCCTAAACCGAAAGACGAGATAACAATTCTATCACTTCAGAAAATCTCGAAAAACACAGAAAACTCCAGGTTAGGACAAGATTTGACCCACAGACTTCTTGTGTTCTGAGCATGGACGATGACCCATTGGCCACCAAGTGGTAAAATCGAAAACAGATGCGTAGAAATGACTCACACTTAGATTGGAACTGAAAGACCTCTTATCTTCTCCCCTCCTCCCTCCACAAAAAAGGAAATAGCTCTTGAAAATAACTGGACACTTCCTGAACATGATTGTTATCTAGAATTAAAGGGAAAGAAGAAGGAGCAGAAGGACGACGAGGAGGAGGAGGAGGAGGAGGAGGAGGAGGAGGAGAAAGAAGAAAAAAGAAGAAGAAGAAGAAGAAGAAGAAGAAGAAGAAGAAGAAGAAGAAGAGGAAGAAAATTGAAACATTAAGAAAACGAAAAAGATGAAGAAGAAGATGGTGTTGAAGAAGATGATGATCACAATGACTTGTAGCCGACTTCTGCAAAAATCACACACCACCTATACCACACTAACCGACAAGAGTTTCCCTACCTAAAGAAGAAACACCAACTAACTCTCTCTCTCTCTCTCTCTCTCTCTCTCTCTCTCTCTCTCTCTCTCTCTCTCTCTCTCTCTCTCTCTCTCTCTCTCTCTCCCTCCTCCTCCTCTTGCTTCTCCTCCTCCCACCTCCTTGGTATTCCAAAGAGAGGACAGAATGTTCCAATCCCACATGCTGTATCTCTCATCTCCTCTAGCTCTCCTCAAACACACAATTCTTCACTTTGATTCCACTGCACTTTCAAGTCGCAACTTGCACATTCACTGCATTCAAGGCAAGAAATAAGAATGTCTCTTTTACGTAATGTTGCCTTGAAATAACACGGGGTGTGGGCTTTTTTCTGTTAGCCTTTTTGTTTTGTTTGTGTTTTCTTGCTTTTTTTGTTGTTGTTTTCGATTTTTTTTTTAATGCATATAGCTTTATTTTTCGAAGCCCACAGAAAAGCTTCACGCAACACTAGGGAATATTTTCCTTGTCCCAGTTTGACAGCAAGAATTGTTGAAGTTCAGATTAAAGAAATAAATAACCTGTCCAAAACAAAACTTAAAACAACACACACAGACAGAAAGACACAGATTGACAGGACAGACAGACATACAGACACACTTATATACACACGCGCGCGCGCAGCACACACACACACACACACACTTTCGGGGCTTAAAACTGGCAGGCACGAGAGTGGAGAGGATGGTTTTAAAAAAAACCCAACAACCTAGGATACAAAAAAAAGAAACCAGAAAGAAAAAGAAAAACAAGGGCACGGTTTAGGGGCAACTAAACATTTTTTTGCCCCACTTTTACCCAAAAAGCGTCATGGCATGAGGGATACTCCACATTCGCTAAGTCATCTATGCTAAGAAAACACACTTCTTCAACCAACTGCTAAAACAAACAAACAAAAAACAAAAACAAAACCAAAAGCGTAACGCGCTGGAGACCCCTCAGGTTCATACTGGGTATTTTTGTCCTTCCGCAGTCAATCTTACATTCTGATTCAAAAGTGCAGAATCTTAATAGCGCATGCTTGATCTTCAGTGTGTGTGTGTGTGTGTGTGTGTGTGTGTGTGTGTGTGTGTGTGTGTGTGTGTGTGTGTGTGTGTGTGTGTGTGTGTGTACTTAGAAAGTAAGGCAATGGCATGCCTGCATAAAACCTGACCTAGAAGATGGTCGAAATACTCGTCTTTTATTCATCAGGTGTCAGTGAGATAGGTGTGACCCACGATCCATGTTTTCTGCAAGTTTGTTGAGATTAGAATCTTTGTTTGTAATGTTTTATCCACTTGGTTATTCTATTATGTTGTGTCATGTTGTGGTGTGTTGTGTTGTTTTGTGGTGTGTTACTACTGTGCTTTAATATGGTGTATTGCAGTTTTTGTGTTTTACTGTACAGTATTGTGTCGTAGTATAATGATTTTTACTGTTTTAATATGCTATATTGCATTTTTTGTGAGTTACTGTACGGCTTTATGTCGTAATATAATGATTGTACTGTTTTGTAATACCACCAGACTCAAACCTTGACGTATACCTATACTTTTCAACAATACCCTTCTGGAACCTGGAAAACATTGACTCTCGTTTGCAGAAAACGAACGAAAAAGAAAAAAGTCAGAAAGAAAAAAAAGAAGACAGAAAAAGAAAGCGAAAGAAAAGTAAGCCCTATTAACAAGGTGAACAGGTGTAGGTGGAATTGACGAGGTAGAGGCTCCAACTATTTCGGGACTAATTTGCAGAAGACAGACACTGAGAAGGAGGTTTCAAACACGCGCACAGAAGGCAGGTGGCAGGACGGTTTAGACGTATCACCTGCCTAAAAAAAGTAAACCGTGAGGTTCTGGGTTCGATTCCCAGCCTTGCCCTTTCTTGTCCAGTTTGACTGAAAAATCGAAGTGAAAGTCAAGTCATTTGGAGAAGACTCTAAACCAGTCAGACCTGTGTGCTTACAGACTTGCCCACGTCAAAAGAACCCACGACAGTTGAAAACCAGAAAGAGCTGGGGGCGCCTCCGGATTGTCCACAAAACTTGTAGGTTTGTCCTTAAGTGTGTGATCTATACGCACACATACGCGCGCGCGCACACACACACATACATACACACACACACACACACACACACACACACGCACGCACATACACATACACACATACACACACACACACACACACACACACACACACACACTCACGCCCCTAGCCCCCCCCCTCCCCACACGCACACACCGTCAATAAAAGGCACTTTTAAAAGAATATTTTTCAATTTGACTCGAGGTTAAGTAAGTGAACAACAAAATGATAAACACTGACTGCATTTTATCATACTCTCAGGTAAAGGTGAAGATGAAGATGAAAATGAATACAAGACAGACAGCCAGCCTTCGCTCTGTCGACAGCACTCGCACTCTAAAGGAAAATATGCACAGGAAAAGAAATAAAGGGGAAAAAGATGTATTAAAAGATAAATAACATATATAAATGATGGCACACACGTACCTGCTCGCAATAGTGTGTGTGTGTATGTGTGTGTGTGCGGGAGCACAGACACACACAAACATACACACACAAACACACACATACACACAAACACACACACACACACATACAAAACACACACACAAAGCGGGCCAGGGCAGGGGCTGAGAAGAGCATAATAAAGAAACCCCAGAGAGAGAGAGAGAGAGGGGAGAGAGAGAGAGATAGATAGAGAGAGAGAGAGAGAGAGAGAGAGAGAGAGAGAGAGAGAGAGGAGAGAGAGAGAGAGAGAGAGAGAGGAGAGAGAGAGAGAGAGAGAGAGAGAGAGAGAGAGAGAGAGAGAGAGAGAGAGAGAGAGAATGAGAGAAAGTGAGAGAGAGAGAGAGGGGGGGGGGGGGGGGGGGGGCTAGGAGAGAGAAAGAGAGACACAGAGAGAGAGACAGAAACAGTCAGACAGACAGACAGACAGACACACACACACACGCGCGTGCACGCACACACACACACACACACACACACACACACACACACACACACACACACACACACCACACACACACACAGAGGCAGACAGACAGACAGACAGACAGGCAAACAGACAATCAAACAGACTGACACAATGAGCTGAAGAGAACAGAAAACTTCTAACAGGCGCTCCAAAAACCTTCAGGTTATTAATAAGGAGACTGCTGGCATTGATAAATGAGAGAAGGAGGGGGGAGGGGGAGAGAGAGAGGGGGGGAGGGGAGGGAGGGGGAGAGAGGAGAGGGAGGGGGAGAGAGGGGGGGAGGGTG
>JASPKP010004500.1:7500-17534 GCA_030674155.1 Stramonita haemastoma | reverse complement strand
GTGAGTGTGTGTGTTGAAAAATTTACATCTGTGGTTTTGGGGTTGCGTGGGCCCGTCGCGCGCGGCGCGCGGTGTGGGTTTGGGGTTGTGTGGGGGTGTGTGTGTGTGTGTGTGTGTGTTTTAAAAAATTCAAAATTCTTTTATTGGGGCGCGCGTATGTGTGTGTTTTTTGGAAAAAGGCTTAGGTTATTTTCCCCCAACCCCCAAAATGTGAACACCTCCCCCCCTGTGCGGGGAAAAGGGGGGGTTTAACCCGGGGGGCAATTTTAGAAAAGCAAGAGGCCCAGGGTTTGAATTGATAAAAAGGGGCTTTTGGTTGGTTTGGGTTTTTTTTATAAAGTATTGAAAAGGGGGGGTTGGGCGCAAGTGGGGGGAAAAAGCACATATATACTACTACTATTTCTTTTTTTTATTACTACTATTACAAAAAAAACCCCCTTTTTTGGGGCGGGCTGCGGCTGCTGTGCTGCTGGCGGGCTCCCAAATACTACTACTATTTACTTTTTCAAATTACTATTTTTATTTCTACTACTATTTTTTTAAACTACTATTTCTACAAATTAACCCCCCACTTCTTTATTTATACTTTTTAAAATACAAAAATTTCCCCATTTTTTTTCCCCTTTTTTACTACTTTTCTACTACTAATACTACATACTAAAAAAAAAAATTATATTTTTTTTCTAAAAATTTCCACAATTACTTTTATACTACCGTATACCACCCCCCCCCAAAAAACCCTACTACTATACTATACTACAAATTTTTAAAAAATTTTTTTACTACTAACTTACTACAAGGGACTACGCAACTACCATCCCCCCCTTTTTCTCCAACCCCAAAACACCATCTCCACACATAAAAAAAAAAAAAACCCCTCTACCACACCCCACACACACACAAAACCACACACACCCCCACCCCCAACACCCCCCACACCACCCCAAACCCCCTTTCCACCCCCACCCCCCCTCTATCCATAACACTCCCCCCAACCCCATTACAGTCACATCTTTAAAAGGGGGAAAACCCAAAAGTACAAAAAAAAATTTCCCCCGGGGCACGATGCAAATGACCGATTATAACGGAAGAGGCCCAGTGCTGGGTCACATTTTTAGGGCCACGGTCCCCGGACCTACCCAGGATTGGGGGGAAAACCCCGGCAGGCGGGACTTACTGGTTGAAATTTGCCCCCATTCCCCAAAAAAAGGGGTTTACCCTCTTTTGGGGGGGGTTTTAAGGGGGCTTTTATCGAGGTCGGGGAAAAGAGTGTGTGAGTTTTTTTTTTTGGGGGTTGAAATTATTTTTTTAAAGAAAATATTTTTGGACTTTTTTTTTTTTTTTTTTTTTGAGGGGGGGGGGGGGGGGGGTTTTTTTTAGGGGGGTTTTGTTTTTGGGTTTTTGGGGTTTTTTGGTTTTTTTTTTGGGGGGGGGGGGAGGTTAAAATTTAAAATAAAAATAGGTTGTCTTTATTTTTTTTTTATTAGGGGGGAAAAAGATTTGTGGTTTAAAGTGTTTTATTTGCGTTTTTTGGGGGGGTTGGGAAAAATGGGGTGGGTTGATGAAATCGTTTATTAGTTAACATTTTTTGGGGACTTTTCTTTTTTTTTCTTTGGGTTTTTGAATTGTGAAGTCAGTGTAAAACCCTTTTAAAGGGAGTGCTTTTTAAATTTTTTATTGATGGAAAAAAGGGGTAAAAAACCTTTTTCTTTTTTTTTTTCATTGGTATAAAACTGTCATGAAAAATTTTTTATTCATTAGTTGGGGTTGTTGTTGTTGGGGTTTTTTTTAGCTTATCAAATGGTTTTAGACTTTCATGCCCTTTCTTTTTTTCCCCTTTTAAACCCCAAAAGGGGGGAAAAAAAAATGTTTTTGTTTTTTCACAGCTGTAAACTGTAAAAACTAAAATGTCTGCCCCTTTTTTTTTTTCCTTTTTTTTTTAAAAAAACCAAAAATAAGTGTCTCTTGTTTTGGGGTTTTTTGGGGGGGGGTTTTTTTTTTGGGGTTTTAATTGTAAAAGGGACCTTATTATTTTTGGGGTTTTTTTTTCGATTGAAGTTTTTTTAAAATTTTTTTCGGGGTTTTCTTTTTTTGGTTGAAAAATTTTTTTTAAAAAAAGTGTTCACCTTTTTTTTTTTTGAAAATTTTTGGGGTTTTTCCCCTGAAAATTTTTGGTGGGGTTTTTAAAGGTTTTTTTTTTTTTTGGGTTTAAAAGGTTTTTTTGGGCGTCATAAATGCGTGTTTGTTGAAAAAGGTTGTGTGACCCTCATTTTAAATGGTGTGTGTTGGGCAAGGTTGGCTGATGTCATAGATGCGTGTTGTGTGTGTGTGGTTGGGAAAGGTTTTGGGGGGTGTTTTTAAAAATTTTTTTTGTGTGTTGACAAAAGGGTTTTTTGACGTCTAAATGGTGTGTGGGTTTTTAAAAAGGGTTTTTTGACGGGCATTTTAAAAAAGGGGTTTTTTGGTTTACAAAAGGGGTTTGGGGGGGTCATAGATGCGTGTGTGTGTGGGGGTTTACAAGGTTGTGTACGTCATAATGGGTTTTGTGTTGAAAAAGGTTTTTGGGGGGAAAAATTTAAAAATTGGGTGTGTGTTTAAATGATGTTTGAAGTCCTAAAAAATGGGGGGTGTGTTGACCGGTTGTGATTCGTCTAAATGGTTGTGAGTTGGAAAAAAGGTGTTTTAAAGTCATAGGGGCGTTTTGAAAATTTTTAAGGGTTTTTTTTGGGCGTCGGGGTATTCCTGTGGGTTGGCGTTTTGTGTTTTTTGTCAATGGGGGTGTAGTTTTTAAAAATTGTGAAAAATCTGATGAATTGGGGGGTTTAAAGGATATGCGACGTCACAGTCGCGTGGGTTTGGGGAAAAAACTGTCAAAAAACGGATTTTTTTTAAAAAAAAATTTTTTGGTTTTAATAATGGGTTTTTTTTCAAAATTTTTGAAAAAAATTTTTTTTTTTTGAAAAAGGGTTTTTTTAAAACCCTCACGGGCGCGTGTGGGGTTTTTGGGTTTCCCCAAAGGGTTTGTGTCGTAAAAAAGCGTGTGGATGAAAATTTTTTTTGTGTTGTGCGGGGGGGTGGGGGGGGGTGTGGGGCCATTTTTTTTCTGGGGGGGGGTTTTGGTTTGGGGTTTTGGATGGCGTTGCTGGGGCCCCTTTTCTTCTACGGGGAAATGCCCAAAATTTTACCGCAAAACCCCCCCTTTAAAACCGGGGTAAAAAGTGCATTTTCGTCAGGGAAAAAAGGACTTCACCCCCCTCACCTTTTTGGGGCCCCCAACAAAAAATTTGGCAAGTACGTGCAGTGACGGGGGGGGGGGTGATTTTCTGTGTGTTTTTTGGGGGGTTTGGGGGGGGTGGGTTTGGGGTTGTTGTGGGGGTGGTGGTGTTTTTTTGGGGGTGTGGTGGGGGAAACTTTTTTGGTAGTGTTCTTTTTTGGGGGGAATTTGTTGGTTGATTTTTTTGAGAATTGTGTGGTAAATTTTTTGGGGGGGGAATTTGTGATGAACCTGGGGGTGGGGGAATCTATGTGATGGTGAATCCTTTTCGGTGGGGGATTCTGTAGGGGTTTGGTGGACTTTTTTAAAGGGTTTTATGAATCTCTATGGTGGTAAAATTGAGTGGTAAATTTGTAATGGGTCTGTGGTGGTTTTTGGGGTTTTACATGTAAAATTTTAGTGGTGGTAAAAACTGGGGTAGTGGTGTTTCTGGGGGTGGTGGATTCTTTTTTAAAAAGGTGAGTCTGTGTTGTGGTAAAATTTTGTGTTGTGGTGAGTTGTGTTGGGGTGAATCTGTGCACTGGTGAGTCTGTGTTGGGGTTTTTGGGGAAAATTTTGTGGTGGGACAATCTTGGGGGGAAATTTTTTTGATCTGTTTTTGTGGTAAAACTTTTTTGGGGGGGGGGGAATTTTTGGGGTTTTGGGGGTAAACCCCGTGGGGGTTTTAAATCTGTGTGGGGGTTTAAAAACTATTTTGGTTTTGGGGAATCTGTGTGGTGGTAATCTGTGGGGTTTGGGGGGAATCTGTGTGGGGGTGAGTCTGTGTGGTGATTCTGTGTTTAAATCTGAAAATAAAAACTGTGGTGAATCTGTGGGGGAAAATTTTGGGGGGTTTTGGGGGAACCTTTTTTGGGGGTTTTTTAAAATGGGGGAGTCGGGGTTTTTTGTTTTCCTTTTTTTCCCCGAACTCCCGCTTACCCCCCCCCCCTGCTCCTTTTACCCCCCCTTTTGCTACCTGTGGGTGGGGGCCCCGGGTGATAGTTTTGGGGGGTGAGGGGGGGGGGGGAAAAACGAGGGGTTTTTTTATTTTTTAAAAATTTTTGGGTCTGGAAAGCTAAAGGGGGGCTTGTTCGACCCCCGCTTAGATTAAAAAATTTTCCCCCCCCCTTTCCCCTTTTTATTTTTAGTGGTGGTCCGGGGGTGTTTTTTTTTTTCTTATGAGTTTTAAAATTTGGGTTTTTAAAAGTGTGGGGATTTTTTTTTTTTATTTTCATGTAAAAGAACGGGGGAAAAAAAAAGCGTTGTCTGTGACAAAATTTTTTAAAAAAAAAAATTTTTTCTCGAAAAAAGGAAAAAAAAGAAAAAGCATGCAAAAATTTTTTTTCCCCTTTTGGGGAAACCCCCGGCTTTTTTTTGGGGGCAATGGGGCTCTCTCTTTACAGTGTGATTTCCCGGGAGTTTCAGGGCAGAAAAATTGTTTTAAAATGAAAGTGGTATATTTTTAAAAAACACAATGTCAAAAAATTTTAATTTTTTGGGGGGGGAAAAGGGGGGGGAAAAAGGTTTTGGGGGAAAAATGAGGAGCAGGTGTGGAAAAAAGGGGGAAAAAAGGAGGGGGGGAGGTCAGGGTTTTTGCGCTTGTGGCTTGGTTTGGTTTTTTTGGCCCCTTGGGGGTTTTAGTTTGGTTTTTTTTTAAATATTTTTTTTGGTTTTTCCCCCGTTTGTTGCTTAGTCAATGGAGGTTTTTTTTTTTTCTTTCTATTTAGTAATTCATTCTTTTTTGGGGCCCCCTTTTCTTTTTCTTGTCTATTTTTATTTTTTGGGGAAAGTTATTGGCCAGAAAATTTTTTGGGGTTGGGGGAATTTTTAAAAACAAAGGTCATGATCAGCAAACAATCTTTTTTTTTAATAATTTTTTAAAATTTTTTGGGAAAACCTTTGAAAGTTCACTGTATTCTTTTACAGACATGCTATTGTATCAGACTTTTTCTGATCTAAAAGAAAAGAAAAGGGTTTTTTCCCCTATGACCTATGCTGTCAAGGAGATGTTGGTTATCAGAGTTTCCCCCCCTTTCTTTTTATTTCAAAATTTTCTATCTACTAATTATTATCTATTATCTTTTTTGTTATCTATCTATTATTATCGGGGCTGTTATCTTCTATTGTCTTTTGTCTTTTGTTGTTTTTTCTGTCTTTTTTTTCTATCTGTTGTTGTTGTTTTGGGTTTTTGTCTTTCTTCTATCTCCCCGTCCCCCCTGTCTGTCGGGGTCTTTTTCCCTCTATTATTTTTCTTTCTATTTATCTATCTATTTTTTCTATCTGTCTGTCTGTCTGTCTGTCTGTCTATTATTTCTTTTTTATCTATCAAAACTATTTTTTTTACCATTATTATCGGGGTTTTTTATCTATCTATCATCTATTTTTCCTATTTTTTCTATCTGTTGTCTGTCTTTTTTTCTTTTATCTATCTATCTATCTATTATCTATCTTTCTATATCTACCCCTTTTTCCTTAGTCGGGGGGAAAAAGTGGGGGGGGGGGAAAATTTAAAAAAAATTTAAAAAAATTAAAAAAAATTTCCCCCTTTCTTTTGTTTGCCTTTCTAAAAAATTTTTTTTGAGTTCTGGGCCCCGCCCCTTCGTGAGGGGTTGGGCCTTCCCTCTCTTCCTTTGGCCCCCCCTCTTTTTTTCCCCCTTTTTGGACAGTGCTTGCGGGCCCTTTTTTTTGCAAGTCCTTTGGATTTGGGGGAAATGGGGTTTTTCCCTATGAGGGCATTTCCCCCCTTCCTCTTGCTTTCCCTTTCCCCGACCAAAAGGGGGCCCCGGTACACATTTACAGCTGGGGAACTGGGGGGGACTGAAAAAAAACCCCAAAAAAAAATGGTCCCCTACCCCCTTTTTTTTAAACCCAAATTTTTAAAGCTTTTAATTTTTTTTTTTTTGGGGGGAGGGGGGGCAGTTCTCCGAAAAATGAATTTTTCCCGTCCCCTTCCCCAAAAAAAATTTTAAGAAAAAAATTTTATGTAAGGGCCCCCGGGGGTTTTTTTTTCCTGTTTTTTGGGCCCCTTTAGACACAGGGGCCCCCCATGCGAAAAAAAACCCTTTTTTCGGCCCCCAAAAAAGGGGGGGTTTTAAAACTGGGGGCCCAGGGGGGAAAAACCAAAAAGGACACTTTTAGACACTTCCCCCAAAAAATAAAAACTGTTGGGGCGCACAAAAAGGTTTTTAAAATGCCCTTTTGCCACCCAAAAACAAAATAAAACCCCAAAAAAAAAACCCCCTTTTAAAAAAAAAAAACTTCCCCAAAAAATGTTTTAAAAAGTTTCTTTTTTGGGAAAAATAAAAATTTAGTCAAAAATTTTTTTTTTTTGGGGACTTGGGGAAAATTTTACATTTCCCCATATTTTTCAAGGGTTTTTTTTTCTTTTTACCTTTTAAGAAACGCTGAGTAAAATTTTTATACAACAGAGTTGCTATGAAAAATTTTAAAAAAGGGGGCGCGCTGTGTGTGTGTGTGTGTGTGTGTGTGTGTGTGTGTGTGTGGGGTGTGTGTGTTTTTTGTGTGTGTTTGGGGGGTTGTTTTGTCTGTGTTATGGTGGGCCCCGTGTGGGGGCGGGGTTTTTTTGTGTTGTGTCTGTTTTTTTTGTATGCAATGTTTCATTGCTTCCCCTATTTTTTTTTTTGGTTTTTCAATCCCTTTTTTGTGTGTGTGTTTTGGTGTTGTGTGGGGTTTTTTGTGTTGGGGGGGTGTGTGTGTGTGGGTGTGTTTTGTGTGTGTGTGGGGTGTGTGTTAATTGTTTGCGCGCCCCCTTTTAAAGTCCGAGCTTTTTTAAAAAAAAAATTTAAAAAAAAAGGGGGAAAAAACAGCAGAAGAAGAACAAAAAACAAAAACAAGGGGCAAAAAACTGAAAAAGCAAAAAACGATTTTAAAAAAGAAGAAGAAGAAGGGGGGGAAAGGAGGAGGAGGGGGGGGAAAAGGGGGGGGGGGAAAAGGGGGGGGAGGAGGAGGAGGGGGGAGGGGGGGAGGGGGAAAAGGGGGAAGAAGAAGAAAAAGAAGAAAAAGGGGAAAAAGAAGAAGAAGAAAAGAAGAAGAAGAAGAAAAAGGGAAAAAGAAAAAAAAGAAGAAGAAGAGAAGAAAAAGAAAAAGAAGAAAAAAACAACAAAAACAAAAAACCCAAAGATAATGAAAAAGATTTTTAATAATTAGTAATAAAAATAAAAATGTTTTTTAAAAAAAAACAAAAACGCAACAACGAATTTTAATTTAAAAAAATGCATTTCAAAGGCCCGTACAGAAAAATTTTTTAACCAGGGTTGGGCCCCCCCCGGGTTTTGTTTTTGCTCCCCCCAAAAAAGGGGAAAAACCCCCTTTTTTGACATGTCTTTGACTGCATGTGTGTTTAATTTTTTGTGTCGGTCCATAATCTTCAGCATGTGTTGAGTGTGGGGCTTGTGTGTGCATATTTTAATGTGTCTGTCTGTTTATCTTTAAAATCTATTATTTTCTATTATTATCTATTTTTAAATCTATCTTTTTTCTTTCTGTTTTTTTATTCTTTTGTGGGGTCTGTTGTCTTTGGTTAATGCAGGGTTTTTGTGGGGACCTGGACCCCTTCCCCTAAGGGGGGTTTTCCCTGACAGAGAACTGGCCCCTTCAAAAAAACCTGTCGAAGAAAAAAAAGGGGGGGCCAACCCACCCCCCAAAACCAACCACCCCGCGGCATCCCCCCCCCCCCCCCCCCTCCCCCTCTTCTGACTTTTTGGGGAGGGGTAAAAGGGTTTTCTTGGGGATTGTAAAAAAAACATTTTCAAATTGGGACGCTTGGGGTTTTTTTGGGTAGGGGTTTTTGTTGTTTTGTTTTTTGTTGTTGTTGTTGTTGTTGTGGTTGTCTTCAATTTTTGTTGTTCTTTTGAAAAAATTAGACGTATTTTGTGTATGTGTGTGGGGGGGGGGGGGTGGGGTGGGGGGTTGATGTGGTGTGTGTGTTGTGTTGTGTTTTTGTGTGTGTGTGTTGGGTTTTTGTGGTGTGTGTGTGTGGTGGTGTGTGTGTGTTGTGGGTTTGTTTGTTGTTGATGTAATGTTTGTATGTTTTTTTTTTTAAAAAATATGTATGTATGTTTGTATGAAAAGTATGTATGTTTGTAGTATGTATTTTGTATGTATGTTTGAGGTTGTGTGTTTTGTGTGTTTTTATGTTGTGTTGGCTGTGTGGTTTTTTTTTTGGTTTTTGTTTGTTTTTTTGTTTTGTGAAAAGTTTGTGTGTTTGTTTTGTGTGTGGTTGTGTGTTGGTTGGGGGGTGTTGGGTGTTGTGGTGTGTTATGTGTGTGTGTTTGTGTGTGTGTTTTCTTGTTGTGCTTTGGGTTTGTGTGGTTGTGTGTGTGTGTGTTTTTTGTGTTGTTTGGGGGCGCCCCCGCTTTTTCGCGGCGGGTTTTGTTGTGGTGGGGGGGGGTGTGTGTTTTGTGTGTGTTGTGTGTGTGTGTTTTTTGTGGGTACGAAGTTGGGGTTGGGTTTTGGGGGTTTTTTTTTTTTTTGGGGGGGGGGGGGGTATTTTTTGCTACATAGATGGCTTGTTGAAAAAAAAAAAATTTACTGCTTACTAAAAATCATCTAAATTTTTAAATTATTGATTTTTTTTGATTTGACTCTCTCTTCCCTTCCCTCCCTCCCCCTCCCCCCCCTCCCCTCTTTTCCCTTTTCCCCCCTTTTTAAACCCCTCTACCTCTCTCCCTTCCATCCTCCTCCCCTCTCTCCCCTCTCCCCCTTTTCCCTTCCTCTCCCCTCCCTCCCCCCCTTTCCACCCTCCTTTCCTCTTCCCTTCCTCTACCCCTCTCTTTCCCTTCCTCCCTTCTCCCCCTTCCTCTTTCCCCTTTCCCCCCCCCCCCCTAACTCTCCCCCCCCTTTCCCACCCCCCCTTTACACCCTAACCCCTCCCCCCCCCACACACACCTAACCTCCACAACCCACAACCCAACCCAAACTCACCCCTCTCCTTTTTTCTATTCCTACAGAAAATCACGACAATGATCCAGCAAACTGGAGGCGGACTGACCTGCTCTTGGGGGAGACTTCCACTGGGAAGACTGTCTCTGTTGGACTCACCCCGAGGAAAACCGAGATGGGAATGTGCTTCACCGTGAAACACTCGCAACATCCTGAAGAACGGCATAAGACCTCATCACAAGGCAAACAACAACAGCAACAACAACAATAATAATACCAGAAGTGAGTACCAGTAGTACCAGCAGCAACACAACAACAGCAGCAGCAGTAGTAGTAGTTAGTAGTAGTAAAGTGGAATTGTGGGGGAAAGCGAAGAGGATACAGCTTCTGAAGCTCATGGAGGCAGCCCAGTGAGAAACGCTCTGCGAGGACTGAGTCTCTTAGTGTCTTCGGAGTCTGAGGATATTCCTTATAGGTTGTACCATTCTGGAGGTTTTAAGGTTTGGTTGGTTTTGTTGGGGTTTTTGTTTTTTAAACTGGGGTTTGTTGTTGTTTTTTTTGGGGGGCGGGTGAGAGGGTGGGGGTTGGGGGAGGGGTGAGGGTCATCCAAAAGACAATTTTATTTTCATTTTTTATGAATTTTTATACCACTTCATGTCACAGCAGATTTCTCTGCATGAAATTCGGGCTGCTCTCCCCGGGGCGAGAGCGTCGCCACAAGTGCAACGCCAGCCATTTTTTTTTTCTTTTTCCTGTCTGCAAGTGTATTTGTTTCCCTATCAGTGTAGCTTTTTTCTACAGAATTTTGCCAAGAACAACCTCTTGTTGCGGTGGGGTCTTTTACGTGCGCTAAATAATGATGTGTACCACAAGAACCCGG
>JASPKP010004499.1:15000-17538 GCA_030674155.1 Stramonita haemastoma | reverse complement strand
TAAAGAAGCGTAAAAAAAAACTGGTACGGGCATAAAACAAGATCAAAAGGACTGGGAAAAACAAATTGCAAGGCACTGTCCAAGAGGAAAAAAAAAAAAAAAAAACCCAAAAAAGAATGGGGGAAAACATAGCTGGACAGCCTAACTCAACAAAACCCTGAGAAAGCAAACGAGGGGGGAATGGGGGAACTGGTTCCCCAAAGTCTTTCGGGGGTCCCCACCGTTGTCAGAAAGGATGATAGATAATAGATAGATAAAGAGGGGAAAAATGAAATAGATGATAGATAGATATTTTGATTAAGATAGTAGAAGATAGAAATAGATAGATAGATAGCTGTATTCAAAAAAGAAGAAAGGAAAAGCTACCAGCATGTTAATATAGGCCTTGGCATTAAAGCTGCATCAATAACTGACACAGTTTTGGCCTGGGGTCCAACTGTCGTGGGGGGGGGGGGTGTGGAGGCACGAAGACGCTTGTAAAGAGGGGGGGGGGAGAGAAGGGAGGGGGGAAAACTGACCATACATCCAGCTGGCCCAAATTGTCCACTGTGCTGGTCAACCAGTTGGTTTGGAAGTCGTGTCCGTCACATCTCCAATTGGGTCATTTCCTGGGTACAGAAAGCACGCACACACACACACAACACCAACGCACGCACGCACGCACACACCACACCACAACACACGCATGACCCACGACGCCGCACCACACCGCACCACACCACGACGACGCACGCACAAACCACACACACACACACCCACCCACACCAACACGCACACACACACACAACACACACCACCACACAAAACACACACACACACCAACACACACACCACTTTCATTATCCTCGATATAAAAGAATAAAATAAATAAAGATAAAAATAAAAAAGTAACACACACACACACCACACACACACACGCACACACGCCACACGCCACACGCAAAACAGACACACACACACCAAACACAACACATCAACCACAGGGTAAGAATAAATGAATGCTATATTTTAAAATACTTACCAGTTTTTTGGGGGCTAAATGAAAGCATAGTTAAAAAGTAACCCTCAATAACATCTTTGAGACCTCAGTTCTTCAGAGGCACATGTTGGGGGCGGGCCCCCCTCTCCTCCCCTCATGCTTTACCTTCCTGACCCTAAAGAGATCAGGTACCACTTACAGCTTTTGTGAAGTGGGGGATGTACTGAAGCCAAGGCCTCCCCAAAAAGTCACCCAACCAGCTTGATAAACCTTTTCATTGCTGTTAAGTTTAACCTTACCTCGGGGAAAGTGGGGTGTTCGTACAACGAGTTATCGGAGAATAAGGTACTTAAAAAAAAAAAAAACATTATCTTTGACAGTGGATTATGACAGTTCTGTACTATTTTTTCATTTTTTGTACTGTAGATTTAGAAGGGAAAAGGGAGGAGAGGCGATAAAAAAAGAAAAGAAAAGGAAAAGATGTGAGGAAGATGAAAGGGGAAGGGAAGAAAAGGGGGGAGGCAAAGACATTTTTTTTTTTAATTTTTCTTTTATTTGAAGATGATGGAATAAGCACTCACGTGCTTTTTTACGTCCAAGTCCCCTGGTATGCATTTTTTTAAATGTCACTGTTCCCCACCGGCACACAATGGCCTACCTTCAAAAGCGGAAAGGTTTAAGTGTGGCAAAATGTTCTGCGTGGTTCTCACACGGGGACTGGGTTTTAGTTCACCAAAAAGACTTTTGGGGAGAGTGGAGTCAGCACGATACTAATTTCAGGAAAAAAATTTTTCCTCGAACGGTTTTCGAACCCGGGTCGTAAAATTGCGAGCGCAATTTTCTGACCACTTGGCTAGGACTTTGTTTTGTTTGTTAAGCTCAACCGCTTTCTCCCACTTTCCCCAGTTTTTTATTGTTTTTGTCATAATTTATTAAAATAGCTTTTTGTGTTAAAGTATAATACCACTAGGAGTAAACAGACTCCAAGCAAATTGAATGAAAATCTTTATAGATTGCTAGAAGTGGATTATACTCAGCAAGGTTTATTCAATTAAACCAAGATAAAAAACCAACATCAACATCAACATTAATACCAATAACCACAAGACCGAAGATAAGCCGAAAACAATATCAACGATGAACAACAGGCAGGCAAGGAGACAGACAGACGACAGACAAACAGTAGACAGACACACTGACGTCAGATGGTTTCAGGCCCGCCTGCGACTTTTTTGTCTGACAGTGTCCAGTTTTTTCTCATCCTGCCCGTCAGGGGAAAACGGGCTCCCGGGTGCCAGATATTCTGCTATTCCGGCCCAATGCCTCCTGGAACCTGGGACAGACAAGCATTGATAAAAAACATTGTTATGTGAACTGCAGTGGACCCGACACAGACAAGCATTGAAAAAAAAGATACTGTTAGTATGACCCCGGGGATTTGTCACAGCAAGCATGAAAGACAAGACATGCGTCAAAATGCATGGGTTCAAGGACAAAGACCTGTTAAGTAAGACTAAGACTTGTCAGCAACAAGCATCGAAGACAAAAACAATCGTATT
>JASPKP010004499.1:7500-10000 GCA_030674155.1 Stramonita haemastoma | reverse complement strand
CATAGATGAGATATGTGGTAGAACCAGCTGAGGTTTTCATCGATTGTTATTCCTAGAACTTTGTGATGAGAGGTTTGTTCGATTGCTTCTTTTCTTATGTGGATTGGAAACTGTTTTTGGGGGTAAATTTTGTCGCTTTTGTCTGGTGGTGATCAGCATGCATTTTGTTTTTTGGGGGTGAATAGACATGTGGTTCAGTTCTGTCCATTTGACAAGATCATTACAGCTTTGTTGTAATGTGGTTGTAAGAGAGTCAATGTCGTTATGGCTCGTATGTATGGTTTGTGTCATCAGCAAATAGTTCACATTTGGATTTGATATGTAGAGGAAGGTCATTTATGTATAATGAAAAGAGAATCGGTCCTAGTATTGATCCCTGTGGTACTCCATAGTGAATAGGTTTTAGATTGGATGTGGATGTAGTTGTTGAGACACACTGTTGTCTGTTTTTAAGATAAGAAGCAAGTAGTTCTAGACTATTTGATGATAGATTTATACAGGTCTAGCTTTCTGATGAGAAGTGTGTGGTCAATTGTATCAAATGCTTTTTTGAAATCTACAAATAATACTCCACAAAATTTACTTTCATTAATGTTTGATAGCCAATTGTCTATGAGACTAGTCAGTGCAGTATGACACGATGTGATTTTGTCTGAATCCTGATTGGTTAGGGTGAAGTAGGTTGTTAGTATCTATATGATGGACTAAGTGTTTATTTTATGTGTTTTTCCAGGGGTTTTGAAAGGAGGGATATAATGGAGATTGGCCTATAGTTTGAAGGATCTGAAGTGTCACCAGATTTGTAGATGGGGATCACTTTAGCAGTTTTGAAGGCATTGGGGAAATAGTTTTTATCAAGACATTGGTTATATATGTATGTTAGGTCTCAGTGATAACTGGAGCTGACAGTTTTAGAATTCTGCTGTCTATTCCATCGAGGCCTCTTGTCCTGGATTGTTTGAGGTGAATTAGATAACTATAGACTTCAAAAATAGAAATAAATGGTATGTGGAGTTTTGAAGGAATATGCTTTTCTTGGCAGTATTGTCTTAGTGTGTTTAGGTTATTGGATTTTGAATCATCATTGCTAACAACGTTAGTAGAAACGTTTATGAAGTGATTGTTGAGTTGTTCAGCAGTAACATCTTTGATTACATTTGATTTGGAAGATGATTGTTTGTTCGTTATTTGATTTATGGCCTTCCAAATAATTTTTGAGTTTTGTTTTGAAGATAGCAAATCTTGGAAATATTTCTTTTTTTCTTGACGTTTCTGGGAGTTTATGGCATTTCGTAATCTTTTTGACTCTTCATGATATTTATGTTTTTTTAAGAAATCTCTAAGATAGCATGCCTCTTCTAGTTCTTTTGTAAGCCAAGGCGGTTTGGGGGCATGTTTGACCCTTCTGGTTTTTAGTGGAGCATGTTTATTGTAAATTTCAGTGAAATTTTTTATCCAAAAATCGATAGCCAAGTCTGGATCAGTAATGTTGAATGTTTCTGAGAGCATAGAGTTACTTAGTTCAAGAAGGAAAAGCTGTTCATTGAATTTAGCAAAGGAACGATATGTTAAGGTTTTATGGCCAGGTTTGGGAATTTTTGTTCCTTTTTTAGACCAAGTAGTACAGACAGGGTAGTGATCGCTGCAGTTATAGACAGGGACACATGTTTCTATGATGTTTTTAGGATTTGATACGTAAATGTGGTCAATTATAGTGCTTGAATTTGGTGTAACTCTTGTAGGTAAACTAACTAGTTGGTGAAGGTTGAATGAATTAGTAATTTGCGTCCATGCATTATTTACTTTTGTTACATCGATGTTAAAATCACCTAGTAGTATCACTTCCCTGGATTCTAATAGGACTACGTTCATCATTGCATCAAACTTGTCTATCCAATTTTTTCTTTCTGCTGGATTCCTATAGCAGAATCCCATTGCTATAGGTGGTGAACCTTTCATGGAGACTTCAAGCCAGACAGATTCTACATCATAATGTTCTAGATGGATGAGACGCTTGAGCGTTATAGATTCACTAATGTATATGATGATTCCTGTTTCTTTTTGCTTTTGTGGATCCTTTCGTATGATTTTATATCCTGGGATATATAAGTCACTGTCTAATATGTGTTTCGAAAGTCTTGATTCAGATAGCCCTAGTATGTGAAATGGTTTGCCATGGT
This sequence comes from Stramonita haemastoma, assembly GCA_030674155.1. Classification (NCBI taxonomy): domain Eukaryota; kingdom Metazoa; phylum Mollusca; class Gastropoda; order Neogastropoda; family Muricidae; genus Stramonita; species Stramonita haemastoma. The sequence continues at coordinate 7,820 of JASPKP010004499.1, read as the reverse complement.
TTCTAATAAGTGTTGATATGTCATCAATTTTATTAACTGCGTGATTTATATTTAATTGGCAAATTCGTAGGCCTTCCTTTGAGGGCCACGTGTTGAGTCTTGAATGCATCTATTTGTGTTGATTTTTGTTAGGAATGTGATAATGTGTCTAAAAACTGGAAAAGGTGAAGATTAATTAGGGATAAATAGGAATAAGGGGGAGTGGGTACTCAATAAGGGGAAGGGTGAAATGTAAGAAGAAGAGAAAAAAGCTGATTTCAAGTTACGTAAGGATACACATACAGTGTATGTAACTGTATAACTCAATGGAACTAACAATG
>JASPKP010004499.1:0-2500 GCA_030674155.1 Stramonita haemastoma | reverse complement strand
GAGAGAGAGATGAGAGAGAGAGAGAAGAGAGAGAGAGAGAGAGAGAGAGAGGAGAGAGAGAGAGAGAGAGAGAGAGAGAGAGAACACTGAACACTGAACACACTGAAAAATGTTATTGTACATCCGCCTTGTCCCACTATATAAAACATGTTTGAGGAAGGGGAAGGCAGACACCATAACAGAGAACAATTTCATTTATTTGGCATTTCACAGAAAGAGAGAGAGAGAGAGAGAGAGAGAGAGAGAGAGAGGGGAGAGAGAGAGAGAGAGAGAGAGAGAGAGAGAGAGAGAGAGAGAGGAGAGAGAAGAGAGAGAGGCGCATGCATACATAAATATATATAAGTAGAGAGAGAGTGCACGCATACATAAATATATATAATATGCATCCACGCCTATGCGCACAGTGTATAAGAGTCAACATTGTGTTTGCATGCATGAACACAATAATCTACACAATAAAGAAAAAAACAATATTAACATTACAGAGCAACATAAAGACATACTCACCTGTAATCAAGATCACTTTGTTCTGAAACTCGCCCATAACTGCAACCTTTGGTAGTTTGTCCCACCTAGTGACTCCAACAGCAAGGCTACTAACCTATATATATACTTATATAGTAATACAGTAGGCCTACACACACTGTGCGAGCGCCGTGAAGCTAGGGCGTATCACACTGCGAGTTATTGCCAAGGGGTTTGTATACACAGTGTTACGTGAATGGAAGGTTAGCAAGCATGAACACACACCACAACACACACACACACACACATACACGTGTTTGTGTTTGTGTGTGGTGTGTGTGTGTGTGTGTGTGGGGTGTGTGGTGTGTGGTGTGTTGTGTGGTAGAATTACAAAGTTTCTTCATAATTTTATTCCTTAAAGCCAATAAAACCAATCTGTGTTGAAGACGTTAGCCATTCTTTATAATTCTTTATAGATTATTATTCCCAGGTTACAAAACATTGGATTAGCAAATAGATAATCAACACTTCTTTATACAACAAAAGGCATAAAAAAATACAATGGGGGCAAATAGGCCTACCACTGCAACTTGGACATCCTGTGCCCACACCAATGTATACAACATGACTACCTGATCGCCATAAGAAAACGAAACATGCAAAATGTCACATTAATTGTAAACCAAAAAATCAACCAAACTAAAAAAAACAACCAAAAAACACCCCCAAAATACCCCAAACAACAATAAACAAAAAATGGAAAGTAACTGCAACCAGAGAAAATAACTGTAAGATTTGCAGGACAAAAAAACAACCAACAGAATAATGAACTTGGAAGTCAGAAAAAACAAAGACAGACAGACGACAGAATATTCATATATAGCACCATCTTCTTTAGCACACAGGGCTGGGAGTGGAGGATAGGCTACGCTACGAAATAAAGATGATTATGATAATGATAATGATGATAATAAAAACTAAAGAGTATGATCGTCAGAGTCCCGCAAAGTATTAAGACACATCAGGATCAGCATCTGCAGTTCTCTGATCAAGATGGCCGTTGGGTGAAGGGGGGGGGGGGGGGGGGGGGGAGAGAGAGGGGGGGGGGAGCATGCCGAGAGCGTTGGTTCAAAACTTGACTCCAGACTGACCTATCTTCAGCCTTTGGCAGCAAGCAGTTCCATGTCGGTGGTCTAGAGGTAACGTGCCTACTAGAAAGAGAAAAGTACCGATCGGGAGAGTGCGGTGAATCGATCTCCGTTTGGGCCTAAAACTTCACCCCCATCCATTAGACCTTGAGTGGTGGTCTGGATTCTAGTCTTTTTGGATGAGACGATATAAAACCGAGGTCCCGTGTGGTTACCCAAAACTATTTAGCGCCACGTAAAACAACCCACGGCAGCAAGAGAGTTATCCCCGGCAAAAGTCTGTAGAGAAAAGCCACTCTTATATGGAAAAACAGCTGCAGACAGGTAAAGGGGAAAAAAAGGGTGGCGCTGCTCTTGTGGTGACGCGCTCTCTCCTGGCGAGAGCAGCCCGAATTCACGCTGAGAAATCTGCTGTGACTTGAAATGGTTTAAGATAAGATAAAACTAAATAATGAATAGAATATTAAAAAAGTCAAGGCCGGTCCTATCTTTGACAAGGCAACATCAAAACTTTGGCGTTAAACTAATCTGCTAGGCTAGGTTAAATTTTATTTACCTACATCTGCTTACCCATAGTTACGTGATGGATTTGTTGTTGTATTGTTGTTGTTATTGTTGTTCTTCGCTAGAGCCGTGAGGTTCACCAAAGGTGAGATTTTGTATATAATTATGTGATTGTTTACCCACTTTTAAAATTCATTTCTTTATTTTATTCTTTTATGTCGAGAATAATGGGATAAAACATCTTGTGCTTTTTTTTCATCAGTCTCCGTGTGTATGCAGTTTTGTAAAGTATTGTTCCCACGGGACACGATGGCCTACTCTTACGAAAAGCGGAACAGGATTTAAGGTGTGCCCCAAACGCTCTGCGTACGTTTCACAATGGG
>JASPKP010004498.1:10000-12500 GCA_030674155.1 Stramonita haemastoma | reverse complement strand
GCGCTAACTAAGAAGACTATTCTACCGTCTGTGTAAGGTGTAAACCTTAACAGATGTGAACTCACACCTTTCTTGACACTAAAGAATAACCATAGCCGATAACTTGCTGACAAAATTGATAAATCACTAACAAGGCAAAGTGTGTATAAACTGTATGTATATATCTTCTCCTGTCTCTGGCTAACGAATTAATGACTTCGCCGATTCTCTGTGCTTGATAAGCTTGAGAGACTGTAGGTAGTGTGAAGGGAACGTGTAAAGTGTTGACTCAAGTCAAGTCAAAAACTCTTTAATCATCCCATGAAGGGCAGTTACAATACTGACAGGCAGATTGATATTAATATTGATATTGCTACGAACAATAACCATAAAAAGAACACAAGAAAGCTACATTTCATACTGGTTTAAACATTCCAAGATAACTTCAAATAAAGCTATCCCGCACATACATACATACACACACGCACGCGCGCGCGCACGCATGCACGCACATACGCACGCACACACACACGCACACACACGCATGCACACACACACACACGCACGCACGCACATACACACACGCGCGCATATATATATATATATATATATATATATATATATATATATATATTATCTGTGTGTGTGTGTGTGTGTGTGTGTGTGTGTGTGTGTGTGTGTGTGTGTGTGTGCGCCCGCGCGCGCGCGCGTCTGTGTGTGTAGTCACAAATTTTGATGATTTATTTATCAATGTCTGATAGCTGTTTGAATCAGGAATAAAACCCAGAGCCAAAAAAATCTTCCGCTTTCTGTATAAAGTAAAACATATGTATCATATTTGTATAACAAATAAATCTAGACATATTAAATAATTATTTGTATGATGTATACACACAAAAAAATTGATTGTTTTTGTTCGTTTCAAAGCAGAAGTCCCAAGATTTTCTACTGGTAAACATTTTTGCATATGCGACCGTTTTTTCCCCATTATTTAGGTAACCATCATGTGGCTTCAGAGATACAGTTGGGTATTAAACCTTCTATTTTTTGTTCAGAACATTCAGGAGGTACCTCCATGCTCTTTCCATTTTCCAACTGTCGTGGGTTCTTTTGGTGTGCACAAGTCTGTAAGCACACGGGTCTGTCTGGGTTTTTCCCTTGGAGTTAACATCAGTGCTGATTCCACTCTCCCCACAAAGTCGTTCGGATAAGACTATAAACCGAGGCCCTGTGTGCGAACGCACGCAGAACGTCTTGCGCACACGTTAAATCCTGTTATGCTTTTCGTAAGAGTAGGCTATTGTGTGCCGGTGGGAACAGCTGGCAAGATTTTGAAAACTGCATACACATGGGGAGTGGATGTAAAAAATCACATGAGTGATTATTCCATTATCCTCTATAAAAAAACAACAAATAGTAGATAGATAGATAGGTAGATAGGTAGATAGATAAATGAATAAAGAAAGAAAGAAAGAAAGAAAGAAAGAGAAGAAAGAAAGAAAGAAAGAAAGAAAAAACAAATAAATAAATACCCAACTGTCAAAGGGTGTCTGCCCTCCTTAAGGGGTCAGGGAAGGTAAAGAAAGCAGCGAGGGAGAGAAGAGATGGACACCACCCTCAATAATTATGCTGGCCCCTGGAGAGAAGCTGAGGTCTCTGATCTGATGCCTCGCGCGCTCCCCTACGACCCATAGGTTATGGGAACACCTTTACCTTTTAACTTTACCTTTACCTACACACACACACACACACACACACTCTCTCTCTCTCTCTCTCTCTCTCTCTCTCTCTCTCTCTCTCTCTCTCTCTCTCTCTCTCTCTCTCTCTCTCTCTCTCTCTCTCTCTCTCTCTCTCTCCTCTCTCTCTCTCTCTCTCTCTCTCTCTCTCTCTCACTTTTCGAAAGAGTAGGCCATCGTGTGCCGGTGGGAACAGATGATATTTACAAAACCTGCATACACACGGGGACTGGATGTAAAAAAGCACAAGAGAGGTGCTTATTCCATTGTCCTCGATATAAAAAAAATAAAAAAAATAAATCAAATCAAATCAAATCAAATCAAATCAAATCAAATCAAATCCCCTCTCTCTCTCTCTCTCTCTCTCTCTCTCTCTCTCTCTCTCTCTTCTCTCTCTCTCTCTCTCTCTCTCTCTCTCTCTCTCTCTCTCTCTCTCTCTCTCTCTCTCTCTCTCTCAACTGGTGGCAGTAATATTGTAATGTTTCTAACAAAATTATTTAATGCTATTTTTGAACGAGGAATTTACCCACAGGAATGGTCAAAAGCCATAATTATACCACTGCATAAAAAAGGAAACCTAAATGATGTAGATAACTACAGGGGAATATCTCTCTTAAGTATTATATCTAAGTGCTATACTTCAATACTTAATACACGACTATACACTTGGTTAGAGAGCAACAACTTAATTACAGAATGTCAGGCAGGATTTCGAAGAAAATATTCAACAGTTGATCAAATATTTACACTATATGCAGTAATTCAGAGCCACATGAACAAAAAAA
>JASPKP010004498.1:2500-5000 GCA_030674155.1 Stramonita haemastoma | reverse complement strand
TCTCTCTCTGTTTCTGCACTGTGTTATTCAATCTGCCTGTCTGTGTCTGTGTACACAGCTGCACGTGGCAGTGTTTGTCTAGGGAGGAAGACAAAGAAGAGCAATGCGCTGCCTGCAGGAACACACACGTGCACAGCATACCACCCGCAATGGCCCAGTGGTTAGTGCCTCGGGGGTCTGGTTTGGAAGGTCACAGGTGCGAATCCCACAAGAGTCATAGGGATTTTTGGGATTCCTGCCACCTTCTCTATCCAGAGTCAGAGTGTTATGGGCTCATTTGGAAAACTGGGGACCCCACAGATGAGCATCACCCACTTTACAGATGTGGTGTTTTTAGAGGGTTTGCTCAAATCCCCTGACCAACACTGCAGGTGTCTGTATCTCTCGGGGCCCAGTTGGCTGACAAGGATAGATATACCATGATAGGAAAGATAAGTTCTTTTTTCCCTGTCAAGTAGGGAAGCAAATACAGTTGCATGCAGGAAAAAAAAAGGGTAGGCGCTGCACTTGTTGTGACGCGCTCTCCCGGGAGAGAGAGAGCAGCCCGAATTTCACGCAGAGAAATCTGCTGTGACATAAAGTGGTACAAAATACGAAATACAAGTAGTTCCAAAGCACATGCACTTCTATAGCAGCAGCATTACAATCATCCTCATCATCACTGACTGTCATACAATGATAGAGAATTATTGTCTCTGGTTTGGTGGGCCCCTGGTTGCTTTAGTCTCGTGGTGATTTCAATTTTGGTTTTCTACGTACACCTCTGTGCCTGTGGTGAATTGGTGTCGAAGACTTTCAGGTTAGATGTTCAAGGGAGAATGTCGTTGGAGGGACATTGTGGTGGTCAAAATTCAAGAATCAAGATTCATGATTTAACTCGCCTTTGACCCTCTTGGGGCATGGAGGATTTCAGTAATCAAAATCAATTGAACATATACATCATTTGCATTAACAAAATATAATTACAAGACAAAATTTCACAGAAATAGAAATATAGTCAACGTTTTCATCAATGTGATGCAACCTTATTCTTAACTAGAAATTTGCAAAGTTTTGATAAAGTATGTTTGTCAGAAGAGAACAAATTACAAAATGTGAACATGGATCTTGAATAGAGATATTCCTGAGGTAGGACATTCTTCCGAAGCTCCGAAAACTTTGGACATTCCATTATAAAGTGAAACTCATCTCCTATCGCTTTCATGTTACATTGTTTACAAAGACGATTTTCGCGTTGACTGCCATTAACTCGTCCTGTTTCAATCACCACCTCGGGTGGGCATCTCATTCAGTCTGACTCCACGACTAAGCTGTTATTCTTGTCAGTAAGGGGGGGATACGTAGGAGGTGTTCTGCATATGTTACCTCGGAACAGGCACCACTGAACGCCACCAGGGGACGGGATAGCCTAGTGGTCAGAACATTGCGCTTGGCAATTTGACGACCCAGGTTCGATTCCCGTTCGAGGGGATTTTTCCCCTGGGGTTAACATCACTGCTGATTTCACTTTCCCCCAAAAGTCTTTCGGATGAGACTGTAAACCGAGGCCCCGTGTGCGAACGCACGCAGAACATCTTGAGCACACGTTAAATCCTGTTCCACTGAAGAATTGCAAAGAATTGCGTAGAATTGCAAAGAAGAAGAAGAAGAAGAAGAAGAAGAAGAGAGAAGAAGAAAGAAGAAGAAGAAGAAGAAGAAGAAGAAGAAGAAGAATTGCGAAGATGAATTGCGAAGAAGAAGAATTGCGATAGAAAAAGAAGAATTGCGAAGAATTACGATGAATTGCGAAGAAGAAGAATTGCGAAGAAGAAAAATTGCGAAGAGGAAGAATTGCGAAGAAGAAGAATTGCAAAGAAGAAGAAGAATTGCGGAGAAGAATTGCGAAAAAGAAGAATTGCAAAGAAGAAGAATTGCGAAGAAGAAGAATTGCGAAGAAGAAGAAGAAGAATTGCGAAGAATTGCGAAGAAGAAGAATTAGAAGAAGAATTGCGAAGAATTGCGAAGAAGAAGAATTGCGAAGAATTGCGAAGAAGAAGAATTGCAAAGAAGAAGAAGAATTGCGAAGAATTGCGAAGAAGAATTGCGAAGAATTGCGAAGAAGAAGAAGAAGAATTGCGAAGAAGAAGAAGAAGAAGAAGAAGAAGAAGAAGAAGAAGAAGAAGAAGAAGAAGAAGAAGAAGAAGAAAGAAGAAGAAGAAGAAGAATTGCGAGAAGAAGAAGAAGAAGAAGAAGAAGAAGAAGAGAAGAAGAAGAAGAAGAAGAAGAAGAAGAAGAAGAAGAAGAAGAAGAAAAAGAGAAGAATTGTGAAGAAGAAGAAGAATTGTGAAGAAGAAGAAGAATTGCGAAGAATTGCGAAGAAGAAGAAGGAGAAGAATTCCGAAGAAGAAGAAGAATTGCGAAGAAGAAGAAGAAGAATTGCGAAGAAGAAGAAGAAGAATTGCGAGAAGAAGAAGAAGAAGAAGAATTGCGAGAAGAAGAAGAAGAATTGCGAAGAAGAAGA